>JACEGR010001684.1:0-156378 GCA_014170235.1 Listronotus bonariensis
TTTTCCAATATAGGGTAACTTTGTTATTTTAAACGAAACACCCTGTATATTTTCCAAAAATCTTTAATTTTTTTTTTTTTTTGAAAAATGTAACATGGGCCTTGTTTATTTTTAAAAACAACAGATCTATTGACGTCCAAAAAATTGAATTCATGACGATTAAGAATATTATTTACCAATGAAAAATTGCCACCTAACCGTAATAAAAAAAATACGACATATTTAGTTTTTGAAAGTCAATAATTTCATTATTTTTTTAAACACCATTGCTTATGTAACAGTTTTTTAGGAGAAAAGGTTAAGTTGTAAGATTTTTAAAAAATACAGCGTTTTTCTTTTAAATTGACAAACTTACCCTATATCGAAAATTGGGTTTTGTTTTATTTTTAATAAATTAATCGTTAAAAATGTTACAATATTGGCATGTTAAAGACACTTACTTTATTTTTATTCCCTAAATTCAAAAATGAAACAATATACAAGGTGTTTCATTAAAAAAACATAGGTTTAATATAAATCTTTTTTGGAGCACCTTGTATAATTTCCTATAATCATAAATTATGCTTTTTTATACCCACAACTTTCTATAAAAAATATTTTTAAAAAGTAATACCGTTTTTGTACTGGAAACCGAGGCGTTTGTGGTGCGTCACCCTATATATAACTCCCATTTTAAAACTTGTAAAAGTCCTACCAACCGTACAATAACGTATCTCCAACTTGTGCTCTAACCTTCCGTTAAGCAATAATTCTTATTAAGCCCTGTAAATCGTGGCCATTCGGATAAGATATGGCAACGCGTTTAACGAACCAACTAAATTTTCCGTGTAAGTGCAACACGTTGCACAGTTGCACGAAATTAGCCATGTAATTTGAGATAAATTGTAACGTATTGTTAGATAGAAAAATAGGGCCTTACAATATCATGCAATAATCTACAAATGCATGCATAAGGGTGATTCATTTCCGCTAAAGTTTTTCTTTTTTAATGTAAAAAGACAAATTTTATTAAGTTTAAGCCCTTATTAGCAATATTAATTACTTACCATTTAAATTTAAAGTTTTCCCATTTAAAATAAATGTAGACCTTAGACCTCAGAATAGGGCCGGGATAATCCATGCACTGAAGCCGCTCGGCTTATTGTGCGCCATGTCTTTTACGTCTGGGTAAGCTAACCAGACGGCACCTACACCTTAACGTAGGTTCCGAACCACGGTCCTATGCGCGACAACTTAAGACCTTGTCCCCACCCAGGGGACTAACGAACCTACCAATTCAGTGGGGTCCGCATGTCTACGGTCGCGCAGAACATGGCAAAGTCTGTTCCAGAGCCTTAGTCCTTGCTGGCTATAAGCAAATACTGTATTTGTTCTTTTCTGGATCAACATAATAATAATAAAATACGGAAAGATAATCGTCAAACTACAAGTTCTGCAATTATCTTTGCTTTTTTCAATATACATATATATATATATATATATATATATATATATATATATATATATATATATATATATATATATATATAGATAAAATATAAATAAAATTAACTGTCTGAGTTAGGGGTTTGGCAAAGAAATGGAATTAATTAGGGACTACCCTACCTTTAGGATAAAAAAATTGGTACAACGTTATTTACTATATTGCTATAAACAGATTTATCCCTAAATTTAAAAATTATGTTCTTGTTTTTAACTACTAACAACTATTTTTAACATATTGTTTTACTAACTTACTTTGCAAGAGAGAAACCAACAGAGCTTGTTTTTTAATTTATAATACAAGTTTTATAGTTTTTTTTTTTTTTTGAAAAATAAAAAGAACTTTTCATTTTTAATATAAAAAGGTCCGAGCAAGCCAGTAGATAGCTCTTGTTTACACTTTATTAGATTTTTATACCTTATGTGCTATATATAATAATAGTTTAAATAAACCCATATTTTAATGTCCTAACTTTTAAAAGCCAGGGTATTAAGTAAGTTGTTTTTAACTTTACCACCCTGTATCTTTACATGTAAGCCTCACTTAATTGTGATAGAATTTTTTGTACCTTTTAGAGACATCCTGTATATAACATTTAACCAAAAAAAATATATTTTTTTATTTTATTACTTTATCAAGGCAACTTTACGACTACTAAGCAATATAATTAAGAACCCATTTATAATATAATTATGCATAGACTATATTTTATTCTTTTTAAGGAAACTACTGTTTATTTTGTTTGTTAGTTTGTTTGTCAAATAATATTACAAGGAAATAAAAAAATTAGAAGCAATTCCAACTTTTTTTTTTTTGTTTAAACACTTAAATTTCCAATTTAAAGTGAATACCTTATAGGCACCAATTTTAATCCAAATAAAAAAAAATTAAACAAACAAGCAAGAGCGCAAAAAGGAAAAAATAAGTTGTATAGCGCGTAAAGATTCGTATCAGTTAGCGTAGTATGACGTATTTCCGCTAAGGATATAGCGGCAGCACATCGTAGGAGAGCCACACCAGCCACTGGACCGATCAATAATGTTGTACACTCCCAAAATTAGAGATAATAAGTAAATATATTAGCGACATTTTTTTGTTTAATATAAATAAATTAATGTTGTTTTTTAAAAAGTCAAATATCTAATTAGGTTATGACTAGTTTTAATCGGGACAACACATTTTTTTTACCTATAATATTTTTTTACAAGTTATCCAAAAAGGGCAGGTACAACAAAATTAAACATGATCGACTAAAACTAGGATTATCTATCTAAAATTATCTATATACAAAGTTGCTTAGGTCTGGTTTTAATTATATATATCTTTTTTAACTCTTTAACATAGTTATTTTTTTCTGTGGCGGAAACTCCAATATCAAAAATTACAGAACGTTAAAAAACTTGATAATAATAAACCCTTTTATATTCACTATCAATTCTTTGCTCTAAATAGATACATTTACTTATTTTTCCTTTTACAAAATTTTGGTTGGTTAAACGGTTTGGTTTGACAAAAATAAATTAATGTTTAACAAAAGTTTCAATTCATAATTTTCCTATTTTTTTTTTTAATTAAAGAAAATTTCTAAAGACAAAACTAGGTTAGAAACTTTGAATGAATATAATATTATTAACATTTTTTAAGACACCCTGTAATTAAAAAATCATAGTTACTTTTGCATAAAGCTAAAGTCTACTAATAAAAATGATTGGCCTAAATAAAAATATATTTTTTACCCATTTTATAAAATAATAATTTTCCAAGGCACTCTAGTGGCGGCCAAACGAAAACACTTTGTGTATAAGGCTTGGTAGCGTAAAATTACCATTTTTTGGTCAATGAACTTGTCGTATTTAGTAGTAGAAGTTATTTTTGGTCACTATGTAAATTATGTATAAATTGTTTATCCTAAAATAAAATAATGTAGAGTTAATTCTTTTAGGATTTGAAATATATCAAAAATATCTTTGATACTGACAGACAAATGATATTTTTATAGGCTTGTATTTGTTTAAACTTAGAACTTTTGTATATAATTTGGTAGGAAAAATAACATTTTTTTATTTTTGGTTAAGAGACTTGTGGTCTTTTCTTGTACCCTCTATATTATTATAATATATTGTGTATCATATAATAAAATATTGTACAATTATTTTATTTTTTGTTCTCTTTTAAATTCTTACAATAAAATTTACCTTTTAAAACTAGGACTATTCAATGGCGGTCAGCAATTTAGTTTATTATTGCTAAATAAATTTGATTATGTATAATTTATTAAAACCTGTAAATGGTAGTCATTTTAGTGCCAACCTTATTAGATTTGAATTGAATTTTAGAACATTGTATATGTAAAAATAATACTAAAACAGTAAAAAAATACCTTTTAATTTGTTAGTCATAGAAATTTATCATTACTAATAATTTTAAATAATTTTTACTTAAGTTATTCCCAAACTGCTAAATTTTAAAAGTAGTGACACATGAGCTAAAATAAATAATGACGAAATCAAAGGTAACTTGACCGTTTGGTTCAGTTGATGTCAGGTTTACTGTTAAATTAAATAAATTAATATTTAAGTTTATGGTAGTAGGCATGGAAACAAAACAGTAATTCAAAGTGTAAAAAAGCTTTAAAAGGTTAAAAATGAAGTATTTTATCTTCAAGTTAACGATTTACAAAACTGCATTTTTTTAACGGTCGTGGAAAAAAATGTTTATTGATACTTTGGTAAGAGCAAGATTTAACAATTTTTGTTAAAAAAGAAAAGGTTAATTTTAAAAACTTCAAAGTAAACTGCTACAAATGGATGGCTAAAACATAATTACAGTATATTAAAGAGTAATAAACATAAAATAAAATAATAATTTACACAGCCGTTTACCTTACAAACCAACAAAGTAACAATATCTTTAGTAAAATAATTTAATTGTCGGCCACAAGCGTAATCCTCTTTGCTACATGCTATATTCGGACATTCTTACCTTTAAAAAAAATTGTGATTCATATAACAAAGTATTGTAAAATTTATTTTCTTATAATTTTCTCTAAAACATTCTGTGTGCTTATGTTACTTTATTACGACATTATAAATGTATCTTTGTGCGATTTCGTTCTAGCAAAGCTAATCAAAACAACACCTCAAAGAAAATGACGTAAAAGCAAACACAAACATTGGCTGCTATATAACTAAATTGACCTACTCCCTTAGAACATTGTTTGACATTCCAAATTACAAATTTAGTAAGCGAATAATTAGATCTGCAACTACCTTGTAAACCGACACAACAGTAAATTTGTGATTGCCTCGAAATCTCTCTCGGGGAGTTTAATAAGGACTGCATCGTTACTGTGATTAGGAAAACAGGTTTATTAATTTAATTAGAGTCAAGTAGCTTTTGCTTTAAAGTAGAGAGCTTTAAAAACAAACGACCAAATGCTTTAAACTATAGCTAGTTAGGTCTTAATTACTGTTTTACACATTAAGAATACGGTCTTTTGTTTTTTTATTATTATTTTTTAAATACCCAAAAACATTACCCATTTTTAGCGACTCTTGGGTTTGGTGTCAATGGAAAGGGTTTACCAATAAAAGCGTAAAAACTTTAAAATACCACTAAGATATAACTACAAGTAAAATCTGATTTAAATTTATTGAAAAAAAAAGCACAAGGTTTTTAAAATATTATTGTTTAAATATCGTCCTCTACTTTGTTCAGTCGTATGGATTCTTGAGCCCCAATTTTTGATTACTTTGTCAATCATATCACCCGGTAAATTTGTAATGGTGCTTAAGATGTTCTGCTTAATGTCACAAATCGTTCGTAAGGTATTCTTGTAGACCTCAGATTTAAAGTAGCCTTACAGGAAATAAGAGTGAGAGATCGCATTCACATTTCCATTTTTCGAAATAACCCGCATTCTGATGATAAATTTGAATAATTTAATTCTAACAATTTAATTTTTAATAATTTCTGCACGTTATAGAATTGTGTACATCTCCATAACAACTTGCTAGGCATTACTTGATGAGGATGTTCTTACGCTCTTATAAGTAAATCCTATATTTGGCATTTTGTTTTCCTAACCTGACCCAGTGTAAAATAATCAAGGTAATTTACACTTCTTTTTTTTATGCAATTTTTCAAGTGTGTTTTGTTAAAATATTTATATATATAATAATCTGTAACAGAACACGATTGCCTATTATTTTTACTCTTAAAGGTGTCCAATAACTGTACCGAAAAAAATAAGATAGTGATTTTTCCTACGATAAAGACAAAAAAACCCTATTATAAGCTAAACGTCATATTTTTGGTAAAGCAAAGTTTAATTGTAGAGTCTTAAATGCATTTTCTTATGGTTTTTACGATTTATTTAAGGGATTACGAACATACCTAATTTAATGTGGAAACAAACTTTAAGCACAAATGTACACACTAGACTGTGTCGAATTTTTGTTGTCGATCATTTGTATATTCAATATTTTTTTGCTGCTTCAGAACAACTTATCAGATATTGTACTAATTTCAAGTATTTATACGCCACCCAGTGTGTCCCTTATCCCCGCATACTATCCAAATTAACAATTGCTGCTTTGAAGCGTCTGGGCCCGCGTACAGGTAGGGATTTTTACATAAGCGTTTAAGTACTTGCCATCATGGATTTCGTTAAAAACGTTATTCTGCAGTTCAAGTCTAAATACCAAAGAACTTACGCTTTTGTGGCTATATATAAAGTTTTTCGAATTACTGACTATTATCCTGCCTTGTGTTATTTAGGTTGTCAGACAATGATGCCTAATATTTTTCGTGAAATTTAAAAACCAATCAGGTAATTTATCTAAATATTCTTCGCCAAATTGAATCTAGATACCCATTTTTATCAGCTGTTTGACCAAATTGCAACACCGAATAAAAAAAGTTGAGATATTAAATGTGTTTAAAACTAAACAAAAATTTAAAAAAGCATTTCCATTTCAAAAAAGATGCAGTGGCTTGCCATTTTTCTCAAAAATATTTATACCTTACGGACGACAGTAATATTCTTTCAATACAATAAAAATGTCATTTGATGCTTTGAAGAACTTATCAATAAAATGTATTATTTTTTAAAAATTTAAAGACCCTGTAATTTAACAAGTCAAAATGTAGAACATAATATGTTAATATAAGGTTTTTAAAATTTTTCATTTAAAAATCTCCCTTAAAATTTTATTGGTAAAGTTATTGGACATCCTCCATTTCAGCAGCAGTATTTATACATGTTATTGTATAATGTTCAACATTATCACACAATAGTTTTTTATTTAATTTAAGACTAACACTTTCTGTATAAAAACAATAGGTGCCCAAGAGAAGTTTTTTGTAAGATTTAAATTTTGCTCTATTAATATCAATTTATATAAATTACTTGTAATACATCACTTCAGGTAAATACATTTCCCAAGAGCTTGTGATTTCACATTTAAGCTATTTAGGCAAATTTTGATGCCATATTTACGATAGCTACATGTGAATATGTTTGTGTTATGTAGACTCTTGTTGATGTTATTTATAGACAACCAAATTAAAGGAAAGCGGGGAAAGCTTTAGCAAATTTCCATTTCATATTTTTTGTCTTTCTTGACATTAAAATTTGTATTTAAATAATAACTCTGCACTTTAATAAACAGTTTCATTTAAGAACCCAAAGCTTAAGAAAAACAGGTTATAATAAAAAATAAATAAAAATTATTATTGAAAATGCAGGATGTTTTTTAACCAATGCAAAAAAGGTGAGTTGCTTTATAAACATGGGATCAAAACTGAACCATTAGGGGGATAGCGCGGTACAAATATGGCGAAAAAAATAACGTTTTAATTTTTCATCTTAAAAACGAAAAGCTATAGAATGAAGAAATTGTACGCAAATGCAGTTTTTAGAATGAAATAAAAGTGGTGGACTCAGGCTTCCCCTATTGTTCTTTTTAATTAAATTTAAGAAAAGACTTAAGCAATGACTTTAAAAAGTATTTTGGATTGCCCACTTTATTTAGAAACTTCTTTAACTTCGGTATTCTTTTAATAAAATATTATAGCAATTTTAAATAAAAAAATATTTAAAGTTTAGATCATAACGTGCCGAAACTAGAAAATATACAGTCTGGCAGGTGTCTGGCAAGGTAAGCTCAAAAATAATAGTAAGCCAAAATAATGTTAGTATTTCATATTCTATTGTGCTTTGTTTGGGAAATATTGACCTTTAAAATTAGAATTAACAAAAATATACAGGGTGTTCCTAACTGCGGTAAAAAGTTTAAGGGCGTATTCTCCAGCTAATTTAATTTAAAAAAGTTTATATTAACATTGGTCCAAAAATGTTTATATGATACGGAGTGTTAAACTTCAAGAAGAAAATCGGGTTTTTCATAATATCCTAAAGATGTTGAAATACGAAGTTAATTTAGCCTTAAATTAATTTTAATTATAGAGACCGGTAGTGGCTTTAGACGCGCTAATAATATTAATAAGAAATTTACGCCACTGGCTTTTTGGCAACTTTTATATTTTTTCAGATGAAACACCTGCTTAGTTTTTCAAAAAATAAAAAAATAAATCATCTTAATTGCAAATTCTGGGACCATACAAAAATATTAGGACATTTTTTCCTTTAAAAATTAAGTGATATAACCTAACTTTCTATTAGCAATTATAACAACAATAAACAGCAACAACAAATAATTAAATAAATAATGTTTATATCCAGTCTAACAATTTTTTTAAATTGTTTAGGTTTTCTTAAAAATTTTAACACCCTGTATCTTAAAACCAAAAACAATTTGGCTAAGAAATAAGCCCTTAAATTTTCTTACCGCAATTAGAAAACACCCCGTATAGGCAAATTGTATTTGATACGATATCTTAGACCGTTTTTCATAAAATTGCATATTAAATCCAGACATACCTCTTACCACACTCATCTTAGCAAAATTAAAGGGTCAACTTTGGAATCCTACGGAATAAGCTGAATAATTTTACACACCCTTGTTTTGGTACAAAAAATACTTTCCCAAAATCCCCTATTATATCGTGTAAGAAACTCGAAATATGACAGGTCGAAGGTGAAAAAATCAGTTTTTGCGAATATTTTGCTTCCTTTACCTTAAATCGTATTTATGTGTATTATAAAAGTAGTAGAACACAATAGTATATTACATTACAAGTGTGGAAAATGACTAATTTCACACGAGTGGGAATATTGTTACACGAGGCGTTAGCCGAGTGCGACAAACCCACGAGTGTAAGGAAGTGATTTTCACACAAGTAATGTACACTATTTTTCCTACGACCACAAGTTATTTACCAAAACAAATAAAAGTTGTTTGTCTTCACAGAAATAAATAAGGAAACAATAAATGATCACACTCTTCAACGGGTAAACGAAATCAAGGATCTGGGAGTCTTATTTGACAGCTCTTTGTCTTTTGATGGTCATCGTATGAGTGTTCAGCAACGCGCCAGTAGGAGTTTAGGTTTTATTACTAGATTTGGTAGGGATTTTTCATGTAATGTTTTAAAAGTTTTATACTGCTCCATTGTTCGCCCCATATTGGAGTATGCATGCCCTATTTGGTCCCCTTTTACAGAGTACACATACACGATTTAGAGCGTATTCAGAACAAATTTTTACGAACGTGCTCTTTAAGTTGGGAATACCTCTAAATAATGGTCATTGTAATTATAACGCGGTTATGGAAACACTAAAGATATATAGCTTAGAAGATAGAAGACTTTTTTTGAAATGTGCTTTTGTTTAAGCTTATAAACGGTTTGGTTGACTGTGACTATCTGCTAAGCAAATTACAGTTTTTGACCTGCCACAGGACGCGGTTAAATAGTTTGTTTTACCCTAAATTTCACGGAACTAATTATGGCATGCATGATCCAATAACAAGGATGCAGCGTAATTTTGATAGGTTAGATCTCCAAATTCATGGGTCATTGAACAGTTTTAGAATCATCTTGAGAGACCGTTGTAATTCCGTACATAGAACTTAATAAGATGTCTGGTTCTCTAAATTGTTAGTCTTATACCTTAAAACTAAAAGTCGATATTATAGTGATAAATATATTTTTATTTAATAAATTATTAATTATATCTTCACCTTAATAAGTTAGTTAGTAAGTTGTTTTTGAGAGACTGTTAAATTAGGCATATATTATAAAATGGTGTAAACCGTCGATAAATGAATAAATAAATAAATTGAAAACTTTGCATCACTAGGGTGATATATACTTTTCCTTACTGCGATATATTATACTGTTTAAAAATATGTTTATATCAAAAATCACCTACCTAGTAGCTTTTTATCATTTTAGAATAAAAAAGGTCCTCATTTAAAAAATATTGCATGGCTTTTTCAATGTAAATCCTGTTAACAGCCTGGTAACTCCATATTTATTTTAAATAACAATGACAGCGATGACAGCTTTGTATTATACTTTGCAACACTAGTGCTGTAAAGTACTTTGCAACACTAGTGTGATATAAGGCATTTTCTATGCATAAAAACAGTGTGTTATTTACTATTTTCACATGTGGTTGTAGGAAAAATTCTTTACAAATTTGACATGGCATTTGGCATTTTTGTGTCTGGTTAACGGAAGAATTTAAAGCACTTAGCACGAAATCTATCGTGGTTTTTAGTCTAATATGTTATCTTTTTACTTAAGTTTTTACTAAATATCACTAAATTAACTACGTCCTTAACGTAATTACCAGAAATAGTGAAGTAATTACGTAAATTATTTTTATTATACTACGGGGTGTTTCAGAACTATGGGATTAAACTTTAAGGTATGATTTCTTATGTTATTTTATAAAAACAATATTTCCTCTAAATATATGTCCGGAGTTGCTTCCTTACAAAGATACAAGGCGTTAAAATTTAAGAAAAAAAACTAGTTTTCTCTTAATATTTTTAATACATTTTTAATATGCTTAGGCCGATTTAAATAAATGCTACATTTATTTAAAGTAATAGGGTACTTATTTAGCCCTAACTATATTGGTATTATTGGGTCCAGTAGCGTATCGGTGGTCAATGCAAACTTATATTATTGAGCAAAAAAAGTACGCTGACTTGACTTTTATCGACTTTTTTATTTTTTTATAATTAGGCAATTAATAATTTAACTTTTTTATATTTTTTCATATGTCGCTTTGTTTCCGAGAAAAAAATTAAAGCCACTTTAAGGCATTCTAAGAAGTAGCCCTAAACCGCATAAAATAAACTCTAAAATTTGAAAATAAAAAATAGTGATTTTAAGTAAAGAGGGAATATGACAATTTTTGATTAAGTACACGACTGCTAACTTATTTTAGGGCAAATAAATGTTTAATTTTAATTTTTCTTTTTAATATCAGGTTGCCTATGGGTACTTTTTGAAAGAATTTAAAGTAGCTTTAATATATTTTTTTGAAAACGAAGGTAGATACAAGAAAAACTAAAAGAATTTAAAAAGTTTTAATATTATTTGCTTAATTATAAAAAAATATCAAAATGTTAATGACGTAGCTTTTTTCTCAATAATATAAGTTGCGGTGTCCAATGAGACGCCACTAGACCCAATAATAATATTATGGTTAGGGCTAAATAAGCGCCTGATTACTTTAAATAAATGTATCAAATTTTAACCAAATCGGCCTAAGCATATTTAAAATATTTGAAAAACTATTTTTTTTTACATTTGACCTGTTACATTTCGAGTTCCTTACACAATATCATAGGGGACTTTTGGGAAAGTATTTTTGTACCAAAATAAGGGTATGTACAAGTTTTTAGCTTATTTCGTAAAATTCCGAGATGCAAGTCTAAATTCATTGGGCTATCTATTTTATATGTTACAAAAATTCAATTTTTTTGGGAAAATTATTTAAAAATGGTAAATTTTTTTAAGAACAGTCTTTAACTGCATTACAAACATTATTTTTAATAATTTTATTACACTTTATTTATTTTCTCAAAATAAAAATATATATATTACATACAAAATGCTGTTTTGTCTGAATTTAAAATGCGATTTTAGTACAAACGGTCCAAGTGTGGCCTTTTAAATATATAGATTCTTAGATAGGTAAATTCATTATGTAAATCTAATAAATTACATTCCACAAATTGTTGCAGATCTATCACTAACATGTCTACACAAATTTTACAAGGAAATTTACGTTAGCGAGGTGACACTGTCCTATTTATTATGTAAATACTGTTGTGTAATACAAGCTCCTGTAATTGTACTTTCCCAACTCTAAGATTTAGGAAAATTGAAAATTTGTAGGAAAACAAAAGGACATCGTTTACTTTTATACATGTATTTTATTTAAACAAATTTAAATAGTTCCTAAACATATTCCGACACATTTTAATATACCTTTTTACCGGTGGGGAAAGCTGCTATAGATTTTTAAATATGTCAAAAAATACTGTGATTATTTCGGCGTGTGGAAATCGTTCGGATCGTATATCGGATTTCATAGTTTTCGTTATCGTTAAATTATTTTTACTTGTAATACCACTAGCGCTAAATTTATTGAAGGACATTTTTTCCAGGCCACATATATTTTGAAAATTATGTATTAGAATTTTCTTAAAATATTTGTTACCGAACATTTTTTAAGCACGTGTAGTATTTGGTTAGAAAATGTCACGCCAATTAATTAATAATAAATAAAAAGGGGGTCGAGTAATGCATCATGTTTAAAGCTCCTGACGAGTACTTTAAAACCCTAAAATATAATGTCAATATCTTAACCTACTACAAAATGGCGGTAGGTACTTGAAGAACTATACGAATACCTGATTGAAATGGCCGTATTTCCGAAACTAAAAAAGTTGATTGTACTTTTGAGGTATCTTCTTAAAGCTCTTTTAAATATCCTATTAATGGTAATACTAGTGATAGTATAGAGGGTAAGATAAAAAGTGTATTTTTTTAAGAAGAACCCTGTATAATTAACTACCAATAAAAAAAAATTATTTTTAGGAAAATACCCTATTAAGAACATCTTACTTTAATAGTTTCGGAAATATGATTATCCCAATCAGGTATTTGGGTAATTTTAAAGTAACCCCATTTTGTAGTAGGTGAATATATTAACTTTATATACTAGAGTTATAAAGTACTCGTCCGTAGCTTAAAATTGATGTGTCATTCGACCCCTTTCCATTTATGAGTTTTGGGGTGGTGATTCTGGTGGTTAAGGGGTTGAAGGGGCGCCGTTTTGTAAAAAATATAAAGAGTCAATAAATATCTTGACGTGTTTCGGCGATTTTCCCAAATCTGTCCTATTTTACAGATAATTTGAGTGTTAAGTTTTAAAATATACATTCTGTATATCTATTTTACTATTACAAGTGGAAGAAAAGTAATGGGTATTTTAAGCATTAACCGATAAGATACAGTGTGTCCACGAATATAATTACCTATACCAGAATTTTATTTTATTTTAAATTTTTCGAACAAAAATTTCAAAAATATTATTAAAAAAAATCGAAAAAAGATTTTTAAATCTAGTTAATTAAATAGAATAAAGGATTAATAAAATAAAAATATCATTTCTTATAATTGCAAGAAAAAATTAAAGAGTAAACCAAAAGATGTTACCATAATATGGCAATTAGGGTGATTTTTTTCGCGACCTTTTTTTTTTGGTTCCATCGGAAAATTTTATTACAAATCAAATACCTTTACAAAAATCAAAACTTTTAGGCCTTAATATTATTATTAAGTACTTGCTTAAAGCATCTAGAGATTTTTCGTTTTAAATACATCTTTGATTTTTTATTTTTAAATTTCTATAGCTGAGCGGAATATTATAATATCATCTTTTTTATCTTTGTGACATCTCAAAAAGGCTTATGCCTAAATACCAGTGTACCGTGAGTGCCGGGTTATTGGAAGTTTTTCCGTGTTTCGTTAACGTTATCCAAGCACTAAAACATGCAGTTTTGCATTTTCACAGTAACACGGTAGTGCCACCACGGACGTTATTTTTAAAATAACCACTACCTAGGATTGGCAAAATAGTACACAGTGGCTTTGCCATTACCATCTGTGAGGTTAAATATTATTTAAACCTCATTTACCTAAATTTAAAGTTTGCTTTTAAAAGTGCTTTAAGTACCTCCTTTAAATTTTAAAAGATTTTTCTGCTTCATTACGTCCAACCATTCCATTATAACTAAAAATAAGTTTGTAGAATGTACTTAAGCTTTTTAGAATGGAATGCTTAAAGCAAACGCAAGCAATATTCTAATCTGCCATTAAATAACATTCTACAGGTGCTTGTTATTTTACCTTCAAGGTAGACACACAAATTTTCTAAGGAAATTTGCGCTCTGGGAATGTGACAGAAGCTTACTAATGATGTAAATATTGTTCTGCTATACAGCCGGTTATAATTGTAATTTAGAACGTTTACGGAAGTACAAATTTAAATAGGTAATACAACGTAGAATTTATCTGATACCGCAAGTGTTGTTAAGCTGGTTTTACACTTATCAAACTTCTTGTCAAAGAGGTTAATCAAATATTTTATACAGTTTGTTTGACGACACAAGTGTAAAATAGAAAATTATATGACTTCTTATTATACAGAGTGTCCCGTAATTAATTGGACATAGGTTAATGTAGAATACCTGACATAAAAAAAAAAGCGTTTGAGCTCAATATCGCTTAACAAAATGTTATTGGTTTTCGTTCTGGTTAGTTCAGGGTGTCAAAACTAATTTTTTTACCAAACATTAAGTGAAATATCATGAAATCCACTGGACAGATTAAAGTGAAATTTGTTGTACTCTTATTATTTGGGATGACGAACACGAATATGATCTATTTTGCCATTACCACTAGATGGCGCCATATACAATAACATTGATTGATTAAAATGGTCATAACTTTTTGACCTCCCTGTATGCACATTTGCGAGTGGAAATAATAATATAGCATTTAATTTTAGTCAAAATAGGTATTCTTCTTTAATCTCCAACAAGTTGCGCTTGAAAAAATTATTATCGGAGTTTTGCAGAGTAGGCTTTGCCTAGGATAAAAACATCCTAACTACGACCTGTCAAGTAGTAAAGTATTAATAAATAAGTATATAGTTCATGCTTTTGTTATGTTATTTTTGTTTAAAAATGCCGCGTCACAATGATTTTTCTAATGCTCAGATGCGGGCTATAGTATGTGTGTATGATCAAGAAAATTTCTGTAGTCGAAGAGCAGCGCAGTGTTATTAAGATCTGTATCCAGATAGAGGGCAGCCAAATCATCAAACATTTAAAGTATAGTACAATTGATTAGGCAAAACGGGCTCATTTCGTTCAAAAAAGTAAATGAGGGAAGACCAAGGGTAATTGAAGCGGATATGGAAGATGAAATTTTGGTTGGTGTTATCGAAAATCCTGAAACCAGCTCTAGACAGATTAGATTAAGGCAGCCGCTGGTGTAAGCAAATCTTCGGTGTCCAGAATTATACGCGAAACAAAAACTGTATCCGTATCACTTTACTTCAGCTTAGAATCTTCTTTCTTAAGACTCTACTGCAAGGCTCCAGTTCAGTCAATTTTTCAGAGAGCGCCAATTAAATGATTAATTTTTTTTTGTAATAAAATGTTTTTTACGGGTAAAGCCACAAAGAGAGGTGTTTTTAATTGGCCTAATAATGTTATTTATTCACTGGAAAATTCTCATGCTTTCCAAGAACACCATTTTCAACATGGTTTTCAATAAATATTTGGTGTGGTATCTATGGGAGGTCTATATTGTGGGACCGTTTGAATTGCCAGCTAAGCTTAATGGAGAACGTTATCTAAATTTCTTAAAGAATAAGCCACCCATTCTTCTAGAAGATGTTTCCCTAAATTTAAGACTTAATAGTTGGTATATGCACAATGGGTCACCGGTACATTACTTGGACGAAGTTTATCCTTATAAATGGATTGGTAGAGGTAGTGAATAATCGTGGCAAGAGCGTAGCCTTGATCTTAACCCCTTACATTTTTATTTCCGTCAGGAATTGTGGAAAAAGATTATAGAAAGAGTCAATATTTTTAGGGCCCAAAAAGAAACGTTATTTAAAGTCAGGCAAAATTTAAATAAAAGAATTGGTTGTGGCGCCATCTAATGGTAATAGCAAAATAGATGTGTTCGTTATTCTAAATAATAACAGTACACCAAATTTCACTTTAATTTGTCCAGTGGATTCCAAGATGTTTCACTAAATGTTTGGTAAAAATTAGTTTCAACACCCTGTAGAACTAAAACCAATAACATTTTGCCAAGCGATAATGAGCATAAACGCTTTATTTTCATGGCAGGTATCCTACATTAACCTATGTTCAGTTAATTACGAGACACCCTGTATAACTTCTTTTAAGCAAGTATTAGGGTAAAACCACACCAAACTCGATAAAATTGAGGTTAAGTAGTTGCCCTAGTTGCCCACTGTCAATTTTTAACTCATTGGAATGGTAGCTTTAAAGTTTTGCATCAAATATTTAAAAAAAAATAGGAGGTGTTTTAATCCCTTAAATAAATTTGACAAGGTGACCTTAAATGTCTTTGATATCTAATATATGATAAAGCCAACTTATTTGACAAGAAGTTTGATAAGTCTAAAACCAGCTTTATTGATAAAATATTTCAAAAAGAAATAGGCATGATTTAAAATAATGTAACATAGAGACTTAATTATCTAAAAATGAATAACCAAATTTTATTAAAAAACCTTTTTAAAATAGTTTTCTAAAATTAATCAATAAATACCTTTTATTAGATAAGTAAGATATTTTTACATACATACAGTGCTGGTCTAAAGTTGGGACTTTTTCTTCTATCTTTTAAATGGTATGGTAATTTTTTTTTATAAAAATTTAAGGACTTTAGTAAGACAACATAAATCAGATTTTAGACAAGAAATAACACATATAAATGTCAAATTGAAAGTTGGGCGCCATTTTGAAAACAAAAATTAAATTGATGAAGGGGTCTTGTGGCACAATATTTTAAAGCTCCTAACGAGTACTTGACAACCCTAGAATATAAAGTCAATACCTTCACTTGCTATAAAATGGCGGTACTTGGAAAATTACCCAAATACCTGATTAGGATGCCATTTTTCCGAAACTATTTAAGTTAGATATCGATGGTCTCAAATCAATACCACGTAAGTCCAAAATGACACATTTTGGGAAATCACATAAAACTGTTTTTTTTTTGGAGTAAAGTATACGATCTTAGTTAAATTTACAAGTTAAGAAAAGAATATCATAAGAAACAGTAATAAATAAAGAATATTAAAAAAAAAAAAAGAAAATTCTTTGTAAAACCTAACTTACGTGCTATTGAAACAAAAAAATAAGACTTACGTGTTATTGTACTCCATTAATTCAATGTATTACATTGAAAAGTAGCAAGTAGAGGTATGTATGTGTTTAACACAAAAAAAAAGAGACAACATAAAACACACAAAAACTTAAGAACTGAGAGTTTTTATTTAAAAAAATGTTTCAAAAACACAAAAAACTTATTTAAATGGTATATTAATTGTCAGAATGACCAAAAGTTTTTAAATAAATATAAATTTTACATAAAAGTAAAAACAAAACAATGAAAAATTAACAACAAACTTAAAAACTGTAAGTTTTTAAATTTATATAATGTAAAAAATTATTTTAGAAACACAAACAAACTATATTTACATCAGTCTTTAAGAGTTTTTAGGGCACGTATTTTAAATGCTAAACAATAAAAATTTGCAAATAACAGGACTACTACACTAATGTATTTGTTAAATAAAGAAATTGGTTTTAAAGACACAAAAAAGTTATTGAAAGGGTAAATTGTCATAGTATAACCAGCAGTCTTCAGGTATCACAGGTTTTAGCTGCTGAAGGTGATCAAATTTCGTTTTGGCAATTTTAATCCTTTGAATATGAAGTTGTTCGTATTCATTGTCATTGATATGCGGTTTTGTTCTTTGAGGCAGTTCTTGATACTCTATATCAAAATTTATTTTAAAAAAAATTTTTGATCTCTGTATTTTAAAGCCCTCAAGTCCATAACAGTGGGGTCTCCAGGTTTCCGTCCTGGTCTAATTGAAGAATAAATCTGATGTTTATTAAAATTCTTAAAAAAATTGTATGTTACCAATTTTGCCTCATATTGTTCACCACAGGTTCTGCTCTCTTCGCACGCTCGGACATAGTCACTGGGTAAAAAATTTTTCCTGTTTTTTATTTTTCTCTCAATGTTTGCATGAACACTGTCACACTCCATTTGAGTGTGACCTTTAACTAAAAACTTCTGTTCGATGGTAATATTGAGCTCTTGTGACAAATGTAAAAGAGCGTTTGACATTATGTTATTTCGGTTTTGGTAGGTACACCCATCCGAATAAATGACGATGGGTTTACCATCATTAAGGAATCTTTTGATATAGTCTAGGACAAACGATACAAATGTTGAGGCTTGTAGATCTGCATGCGTCTCATCAAACCAATAACAGGTGCAGTGTTTAGTAACTATGTTATAGATAGTAAAATTATGAACACATAATTTAGTTTTAAAATATAGGGAACTTGCCATCAATGAAGGACAAACTTTTACGGCCTGTAGATCCATCGTAATCACATGTTGAAAACCTAAGACACCTTGTTCTTTATCTTTTATCTTTTCTTGTCTTGCCCTATCTTTTTCTTCTTGATGCCTTTTCCATTCTTCGGGTAATAAGTTTTTTTCTTCATATTGACAGCAAATGTCACACCTGTCTTTTTGGGTTGATAGAGACTAATATTCATTTTTTTCAACATTTTTGTTAGGGAATTTTGACTCATTGCTACTTCACTATTTTCCCTGCAACTTTCTTTATAGGCCTTATAAAGATCAACAATACTGAAAAACGTCTGCTCCAAATAGAGCTTATTTGTGTCTTTGCGGCAATAGTGTGAAGGTAACTTGTTCAGGTTTTCTAAAAATGTCTTCATAAATTTATTTGGAGTCCGTTCTGACAAAATGCCTTCACCTTTTTTTGGTCTTTCATTCTTTTTTTCATGTATTCCATGTTTACTTTGGTCGACTTAATACCGAACTTGCCATTCTCCTAATCCTAGGGTAGAAAGAAACATCTTTTTACATACAGGGTAAATAGTACTGTCTATTTTAAGAGTATATTTAAGGGTTCCTGTTTTTCGAAAATTTTCTCCTTCTGATCTTCTCTGTTGTGGCGATAATTTATTTACTAAATTACAAACAAAAATTTGCCTTTGACTCCACGTTAAATCATGCCAAAACTTTTTAAAAATTTCTTCACGTTTTAAGTCATCAATTTCATTGCACCTTCTCTTCTTTGATTTTCTGCAAAAGTTTGAGTTACATGATATACCCATTTTTCTTTCTCCCCTTTCAATATCCTGAAATGTTTTCGATTGATTTGGTGGTCTTCTGTATCCTAGGTAGGTTTTTCCCTTCATCCTCAAATCTTGATTAATTTTTTTAATATTCCTACCAAACTCGCGTTTTCTTTTGGATTGATGTTGGACTTGGCCATTCAGAGATTCGGAGACGTCTGATTCTGATTCTAGGATGTTTTCTTCACTAGGTTGAAAATCCGGGTCCTGGTTTACCTCGACGTCTTCATTTTCCGAGACAGCAGTGTGGATATTTGATTTATTGCTTATTCTAGATATCGGTTGCTCTTCACTTACCACTAAATCCTCGCATGCACAATTAGAATATGTCTGTGTTGGATAAACGTTCTTTTCAAGGACAAAATCATAAGAATTGACCTCATTGGCACTAGTGGTAGCGTCTAAAGTATCTAGCAAATTATGTACAGCGAGTTCAACTTCGTCATCTACACAACCAGGATCCATTGTCTTTAAAAAGCTATCACTAACGTCAACGTCGGTAATAATATCCACTGGTAAATCCATTATATTAAAATCGACTTGATTTTTGTTATCTAGACCGTCAGATACATTAATTATTGTATTTTTTTTGGCAATTTTATTTGACCTGTTTTTATTACTTTGGCACATTTCAATCATTCTTTTGATCTTGAATTCATTGTGGTATACTAAAATAAAAAAGTAGAAATAAAAAAGGACGTGTTCAGTGCAAAAACTTTGATAAATTTTAGACAACTTACTTTCGGCCAGTGATCATCTTTAGTGTTATCATCATTTAAAAGAGAAACTGCTTAAAAAGTTACAGCCTCAAGGCTTAGGACTTCTAATATTTATTAAAGTTTTTATACTGACTGCGTCTTTTTCTTAAATTGATTTGTCTATCCACGTTCAAAAAGACGTAAATTTTAAGTACAATTAAAAACAATACCACGTAACTCACATCCAGTGTAAATTTTCAATACCACGTAAATCAATCAAGTTAAAAAACAGTGTTTTAAATGTAATAAATATTATAATAATATAAATATTTAATTATCATTATTTACTTACCTTTGTTATAAAACCATGCAGCACTACTTTTCTTAACCAGTAACAATCTAAATCCGTTTGGAATGTATTAAAACATTTTTGACAGACACCTCTTATGCTAACATAGCTAATATGCTGACTTACGAGCTATTGAATTGATTTTTAACGATGATAATTTACGTGGTATTGTTTTCGCGCCATTTCTCCGGTAACGTATTTTTGTAGTTTTAGTATCGTCTAACAGATGACGCCCCTAATTTTAAAAAATTAAAAAACATTAAAATCTAAAAATGGAAATTTTTGGACTTACGAGGTATTGAGTTGAGACCATCGATATATTTAATGTGGTATTATCTTAAAACCCTTTTAAGGGTTTAATTATTGGTGATATGGGTAATAATATACAGGCTAAGACAAAAACGAGGACAAATACTATTTACTTTTTAAGGACACACCTTGTATATTATATCGCCATTTAAAAGACAGTAAAAATACCTTTATAAAAATACCACATTATGTACCGCCATTTTGTGGAAGGTAAAAGTATTGACTTTAAATTTTGGGGTTGTAAAGTACTTGTCAGGAGCTATAAAAAGATGTGCTACATTACCCCTCCTTCCACTAAATTTTTATTTTCATAATGGCGCCTAACTTTTAGTTTTAAATTTATATTTGACATTTCTTGCCTAAAAGTTGGGGGAGGGAGCCTTAACTTTAAACAAGCACTGTATAAGTTATGCAAGAAAAGTTTAAATTTATCTCTATTTGATAACCCTTTAAAGAGATATAAAATTCTTAACTAAAAAAAAAACTTTTCTATCTTAATTATATGGGAAATTAAAAGTTATAATAGGCGGGACGTCCTAATATTAAGGGTTGTGGCTTCTACAAAATTATTTTTTCATTATTTTTAAAAATATTATTGATATTATAAAGAAAGAAAAATATATTTTATATCAATCTAAAATATACCCACAGTTAAACACTTTTCATATGGAAGGCAATTTTAAACCTAACAATACGCCTTTAAAATATTTTTACAAAATTTTAAGATATTTTCTATAACCCCTAATGGTCCGAGTGCTGGGTACGATTTAAATTTCTAATATAAAAAGCATTTTTAAGGATGCCAAAGATTTTTTAAAACATTTATTTGTACAATTAAACAGTTATTTTATTTTTTATAAGGTACATTTTTTTGACTTAGACAACCTTTATTTTTTGGGAACATTTGAAATATTTTTCCAAAACCATTGTTTAATATTTAAATAAATATAAACTTATTCAACATGGATATTAAAACAACACAAACCTGTATGTCGCAGTAAAGTAAATTGTTGTATCAATATTATATTCGGGATTGTGCTATGATTGTGTATATTGTGTTTGTAAATACAAAATGCATAAAGCTAAATATTTATTTTATTTCTGGGTTGGCATGCGACTTAGTAAAGTAAATGAATTCGAATCGATATTGCGTTATATGATTTAAATTGTATATAAAAAAATTAAAAACCTCAATATGTTTTCTATATTTTTGTTTTTTTTCGGGGAGAAGTTTTAAACTTATACATCCTGAGTTTCAAAAATAACCAAACTTTTTAAAATAAAAATAACTTCTATCGTCATCTGTTGTAAACTATTTGCTTTCGAAAGCGCAGACTTTCATTAACATTCTGTTAAACTTTTATGAAGATTGGATGTAACCTGTCAAGTTATTGTATCGCATGTGTTGGTAAGTTTTGACCATCAGTCGGAAAATAAATTTTATACAAAGAGCTGTGAAACGCACCAAATGCTCCAACAAGCATTTGGTCAAGATTATTTATTTTGCACGCAAATTTACGAGTAGCACAAGCAATTTAAAGAGGATAGAGAAACCATCAGCGATGACGAAAGACTAGGCCGTCCAAAATCGAGTTTATCCACAGAACACATTAGAACAGTGCGTAAATTTATTAAAGATAAAAAGAAATCGTCAGTGCGTTTTATTGAAAATGAATTAGGCGTCCCTTTTATTACCGCATTTTAAACGAGGAATTGGAACTTTGCAAGGTAAACTCACGATTTGTTCTACACAAACTCACTGATGGCCAAAAATGGGAATAAATTGAACATTATAAAGACATTATTAACAGAGTTCATAAGGACCCCAACTTTTTGTAAACGGTAATGAGACGGCGTGTTTTAAATATAAAGTGGAAATTGACAGAAATTGGCCAGAAATTGAAACAATTGACCGCATTCAAAGGGCGACGAGCAAGATAAGGTTCCTAAAAGATTTTCAACTCATTTGACAAATAAGTGTATGAAAGCGAATGGAGAGTATAATGATTAATAAAAAAGACATGTCCAAAAATGTAACAGAAGGTGTAGGCTAAAATATTTTAGATTTAAAGCCGACTACTGCTGGTTTTTGGAAAATTTAAGTAAAAACCAACAAGTAGTTTTTAAAATTAAACGAATATAAATATAACGGTAGCTGGTTTTGTAACTGTCAGTTGTGGTTATCTTATATTAAAAAATAGAAATAAAAAAGTGCAAACGTAGAACTAAGAAGCGTCATACACTTTATTTATGTTTTTATGTTATTTATGGGATGCATCCAAAATGATAGGTTCTATTTCATAAAAATCCAAAAACTGTAACGTTGCATCAGTGGTCCACTTTATTGTATATACCAGACCTGGTCTCAAAAATGTAGCGCCGCTTAAATAAATT
The DNA here is from genome assembly GCA_014170235.1 of Listronotus bonariensis. Classification (NCBI taxonomy): domain Eukaryota; kingdom Metazoa; phylum Arthropoda; class Insecta; order Coleoptera; family Curculionidae; genus Listronotus; species Listronotus bonariensis. Next base: position 22,684 of record JACEGR010001684.1, read on the forward strand.
GCCAAGTCAAGTACTTAGCTCTTTTGACTTGTAATAGTTTTCCGCTTTAGAGTAAAAATTGCAAGTAATTTGTCAAGTCTAAACGAGCGGCCATTTACAGTACTTGCTTCTTGCCGAGTACTTGGAAGGTACCGCGTAGCCGGCTTTACATTATAGGTTTTAAAAAGTTTTTTTTTTTTGAAAAATTACCCCAAATCCAAAGACAAAGTACTAGCTTGTTTGTTTCACACGAAAAAAACGTGATAGAATAATTGATTTCAAAAAAGACCAAAAAAAAAAGAGATAAAACTGAAAAGTCAAAAATATTTGTGATTGCAACTTCCTCAATGGTAAAAGTCGCTACCAGTGGTCATTTTTTTCTTTATTTTACCCACTTTACAATATACCAGCACATTAACTCTTTAGAGCCATATTTATTTATAAATTCCTAATGTATTTTGTTTATGTTATTTTTTCTTACTTTCTGTGACTGTACGCAGCAGTACATGCAGTTTTTATTTTATGTCTATAAATTTTTTTGTTGCATATCACAAAAATATGAAACTGATAGTATATTACATTACAAGTGTGGAAAATGACTTATTTCACACGAGTGGGAATATTGTAGCACGAGGCGTTAGCCGAGTGCGACAAACCCACGAGTGTAAGAAAGTCATTTTCACACGAGTACTGTACACTATTTTTCCTACGACCACAAATTATTCACCAAAAAATAAATAAATTAAAGTTTGTCTGTTCAGAAAAAATAAAAAACAATTGAGAACTTTGCAACACTAGGGTGATATTTACTTTGCAACACTAGTGTGATATATACTTTTCCTCACTGCTATATTATACTGTTTTGACAATATTTTTACATCGAAAATCACCTACCTAGAAGCATTATATAACTTTTATCATTTTGGAATTTAAAAAGGCCCTCACTTAATAAAAATTGTATGGTTTTGTTAGGTAATAACGCTAATAGTTTAATACGGTTTTCTGCTATTATAAGTGTTTTTTAAAAATTATCGATTCTTACATATTTTAGACACTCTTCTAAATAAAACGTAAGTGGTGCATATCCAAAATATTCCGTTTTTTAAAAATATCAGTAAATAAACTTACGGGACCGGGGAGTGAAAAGGGGTGCTGGGTGGGGTAAAATTGGTAAAACGAGTTAATGAAACTGAACATCACATATAAAATTAAGTAAAAATAACAGTTTTTCCTTATATTTTTAAGAAAAAAATATAAAAATATGAAAATTGTAAATGCATAACCTAAAGTCCTAAAAGTAAGGAAAAACGACTACCAAACGTCAGTTACCATGCAAAATATGGAAAGCATTTGGCAACGTCGAAAGGGTCTGATTCTATTTATGAATGGATAAAAGAAAGTGGATTCATAAAGTGTGTATTAGCCTTAGGTTTAATTAGGGATTAAAAAAGATTTAACTAGTTGTTTGAGTACACGAAGAAAGAGAGGAAGGAATTTGATCTATAGGCTTTTTTCTCTGGCGCTTTACGTCGAACGGTCAAGCGGCAAGGCTGCCTCTATAGAGTACGTGCTCAAAGGTAGAAGGGAGATTTTTAATTTGATCTACTTACTTGACAACACTGTGCCAGTCAGTGAAAGTTGTTTTTTGTGGTTATGTCTATTTTTGTTTATGTTTTTATTTTTCGTAAATTTTAATAAATATATAATAAGATGATTTTCGCTAATTTGGGTTCTACCGTTTAAGGTAAATAAAAGTTTTTTTTACTGTCACTACACTACTACTGACACTTGCAAAACCAATAGCAGTTTTTAGAATGACATCATAATATGTATCACACCAGTGTTGTAAAGTACTTTGCAACACTAGTGCTGTAAAGTACTTTGCAACACTAGTGTGATATAACGCATTTTCTATGCATGAAATCAGTGTGCTATTTGCTATTTTCACAAGTGGTCGTAGGAAAAACAATTTTAATAATATCTACTGTTCTTTTAATAAAAGATCCTTAAAACTGTAATAACGTCAAATAAAAACAACAAAGATGTGAAAAATAATTCGTATACAATAATAAAAAGAGCAAATTTTTGTTGTACGGTAAAAAAGACAACCGGTTAAAATGACCGGTGGTCTGTAGTTACGTTCCGGAAACGCACCTTTGTGGTTTAGGGTTAAGGGAGACAAACATACAGTTTGTCTATGTAAATTGGCGTCAAATAGAAAACTTTTTTATTATTAATTTTACAAAAAAAAATCCTTATAAAAAGTTCTGCGTGGTTCATAACCTAAATTAAAATCATCATATATATCAAGCCGTGTCAGTTATCCACGAGGCTTAGCAAAAAAATTAAATTTCGTCAATAATAAAATTCTGCGGAAATGGAAAAAATTTAAGATTGCACATTAGTTTATTGTTTATTCTTCTTGTTTTGATAACAACAAATTTTAAAAGTTTATTTGAAACTGTCCTAGGACATTTTAAATTATAAAATGTTGTGCACTTATGTAAAAACTAAATTTTTACCATTATTGCAAAAAAAAATGAAAACGATAATTTTTATTTTTTCTTGTAAAAAAATAAAATTGCACATTTAGAGGTAATTTTTTTTTCGAAAAATCTTTTATTCATAATAATTTTTAATATCAGCAAAAAGACAGGTACTTTACTTTACTGAAGCAATAATTACATTTAAGGCCAAACCTCATAGAGGACTGATTGACTGAGTATTTTGATATTTGATGGTGCTTTCTATGTTTTGGAACATGCAGAACTTTTTAGTAAAGAATACCTTTATTTCGTAAAATCAATAATAAAAAAGTTTCCCATATGACGCCAACTTACGTAGACACACTGTAGAATAAGCAAAGGTTCTCATGAATACCCTGTTTTATTTTATTTAACTAAAAGCAAAATCGAATAAAAATCTTCTTTCAAAGTGACATATATCCGCTATTTCACATTTCTCGCCACTAAAATGAAAATCAATAGTGATGCGTTAACCTCTACTATGTTTCATTTAATCATTCTTAAAGCCAGCATATTTCTGCACTGACCCAAGAATTTTAGGCTTTTCTTGAGGTAGAAAGTAAATAAATAAAGGATATATATTTTGCCCGTTTATTCGTTATAAGATAAATTTAGGCAAAATATTAATGGAGTAAAATACAAGAAGTTTTTATTAGAATTTTTGTTGAAATTTTACCAATCCAAAAAGAACAAAAAAACTATTTTTCCATGACGGAAAAAAAATACATTTTATTTCTGTTGGCAGGTATCAAAGTGTGACTTTTCATAAAATTACTTTTTTCTATAGGAAAAAATTTAGTACTTTTTCCCGCACAAACCATATAACAGGGTTCGGGTATTGGACTAGGCGGGTTTCGTGACTGGACTACGATTTTTGGTACAAGGCATTATGGTAAACTTGTCCGACAAAAAAGTTACGCATTCGCCTAGTCCGACACCTGAAACATTTGACATTGACAGGCTGGGTTAAAGCGCTACTTCCATATATGCCAGCATAAGTATTCGTGATAGACTCGTTAAAAGAAACCCCTATAAAGATTTTTAAAAGTGTTCTTGTCATAAAGTCCATTGCATGGACCAGGAACTATATTTAATATTTGACTAAGATTTCAAGTTTTGGCCCCATACGAAAAGACAGAAACAATGTATCAACAGAACATGCGAACACGGAGTTGTAAACTAGGACCTTAGTTTGTGAACAGGTTTTTGATTGATAATGTTTATTTAGCTTGTTCGATTAGTAAAAGTGTTTTTTTTTAATTACGCTCATCAACTAACATTTCGAGATATTTTATGGATGATACTTGATTTACTAAACTGTTATTAACCAAAAAGAAGCCTGTTTTGACATTTTTAAGAAGAATATAGACTGCACGTTGTGTTTACCAACAAGGTTAATATTAATTGAAACAGTTGCGAGACTGTTGGCTACCATAATTGTATTATCAGCAAACCGGATTTTTTAACAAATATGCCATTGATTTTGATATCGTCCATTACATTGTCAATCGCAGCCTTAAACATAGCTTTGGAATATATGTTAAATAGAAGCGGTGACAAAACACAGCCTTGCCTAACACCCCTTCTAATATCCTTTGATATGAGTTCATCCTTTCCGACCAGTTTCATTTGATTTCAATACAGGTGAAAAATGATATGCAGGGCCTTTATTAGTGCCTGTTTTTTTTAAGGACTACTAAATATTACCATATAATTAACATTTTCTGCCTTATCTGAGAGATACAATCCATCTTTAAAACGATGTTACGTTAGCCCCTTTTGGATTGGTCAGATGTCTTCCCCAGAACCTTTCAAGTTTAAAGCAGTAAGTCTTTTAGTATAGTATTCGCATTCAATATGTGCCTTAAAGGTCTGAGGCATACTGCGCGAGTATTTTATTTTAATTTTAATGAAATTTTTAGTTGTTTTTTGTGATTTATTCATAATGTTTTTGGCAATATTTATTAAGTCTTTGTGTCTATTAAGTCACTTTTATAATATCTGACTTTTTTGATATTTATGGATCATGGACATATCGCGAGTATTTTTTCAATTATTTGATTTTTATTTATTTGGTTCTTTTTGTTTTCTAAATTTGATTGGCTTAAAAAACATAACTCTAGTAAACAAAAATGATATTGTCAAAATTCACAAAGTTTTAATTATAAAACTTATACATGTATATTACAAATTTTGTTTTCTTCTCACAGATATATTGCGACCACCTTTGTTAGATTTGAGACGCTACTAACCGAGTGTTAAAAAAAAATATATTTGATTTATTCCGTTTGCTGGGTATAGGACTATCCAATAATTTTGTCATTTCTTTTAATATCTTCGGACAATTCACGAGGGCTAAAAGCCTAAATACTAACGGACCGTGGGTGTCTTAAGCGAGGCAAGAGGGAGTTTGTTGACACGGGACTTAAATACTTGGAGATTTAAGAGAGGGGAAGGAAATACTTCCGCGGGCAGCAGGTTTTACATCCTAGAAACTTTCGGGATATAAAAACGAACATAGTAGGAAGTTTGGCGCCTGTCTAGTTGGGCCCTATAGGAATGCATACGCTCCGCACCACGAGTTTCTCTGTTGGGACCGAGAGTGGAGGAATTATACGTTAATAAAAAAGGCGAAGCAAGCTATAATTATTTTACCAAGTAAAAATATTATCCTAACCTTCTCAACAGATGACTGCATCTATTGTATTCTTATTGCTTTCGAGTATAATTCAAACATAGCTTACCAAATAAGATGCCTTGTATCTATTTACACGCAGCTATATGCGATCTTGTTGCCAAAACATAATAAATCACAATTACAACTGCTTCTATCTCAGAGCAATATTTACATCATTAGTAAGCCGTTGTCACATTGTCAACGTAAATTTTCTTGGTAAATATATTACGTTGATACTTTAAAGGATAAAGGTTTCTCTAATCATAAAACAAGATTTAATATTTAATTGTAACGCATTTTTAAAACGCCTTTATAAAAATAAATAGAACAAAAATTGTTTTAAATGAAATCTTTATACAGTGCTTGTCTAAATTCAGGACCCCTCTCTAACTTTTTGAATTGATTCGTATTTTTTCATAAAAATTAAGGACTGAGAGTGAGACAACATAAACCAAATTTTAGACACAAAATAACAGATATAAATGTCAAACTGACAGCTTGGCGCCATTTTGAAAAGAAAAATTAAATGGAAAGGGGGTCTTGTGGTAAACCTCCTGACGAGTACCTAATAATCCCAGAATATAAAGGAAATACCATTACTTACTACAAAATTGTGGTACTTTGAAAATTATCTCAATACCTCATGCGAATGTCCGTATTTCCGAATCTAATAAAGTTAGATACACTAAATGTGATATTTTATTAAAGCTCTTTAAGGATTTAGTTAATAATTATATTGGTGATACTATACAGGGTAGGACAAAAAGTATAGATTTTTTTTAATGACTCACCCTGTATATTATATTACCTATAAAAGATATTAAAAATAACTTTAAACAAATTCAACATAAGGTATATCAACTTTTATTAGTTTTAAAGATATGGCCATCCAAACCAGGTATTTGTGTTTTTAAAGTACCGCCATTTTTTCAGAGGTAAAGGTATTCACTTTATATTCTGGGCTTATAAGTACTTGTCAGGAGCTTTAAAATGATGTGCCCCAAGATCCCCCATTCCATTTAATATTTCTTTTTAAAATGGCTTCCAGCTGTCAGTTTGGCATTTATAGCTGTCAATGTATATCTTAAATTTGGTCTATGTTGTTTTACTAAAGTCCTCAAATTTTGATAAAATAATACCAAACAATTCAAAAGTTAGGAGGGGGTTCCTGACTTCAGACAAGCACTGTATAATTTTAACCACTAATAGAATTGCGTTGAAAGTGAAACCAGGTATTATTAAATTAGAAAATACAAATATCGTCTTTCGTATTTTTTCAAATTATTTATTATGTTAAAAAAGGTTTTGTTAAAAAGATCTTTTCTTTTAAACGTACTTATATTTTAAACGTAAGACGTTTAAAATATATATTTATTAGACTGACTAACCACAAAATAGACTTTTTTATTCTAATTATAGAAAATATTTTTAAACATAATGAAAAAGAATTCTGTGAAAGCCACAGTCCTTAACATTAATATTAAAATGTCCCGCATGATAAATTTCAAGTTTCCAAATGATTACCATAAAAAGCCCGTTTTTTTTGAGTTTACAATTTTTATAACTTTTAAAAGGTTTATCAAAAAGGTTAGATTAAATAACTCTCTTATTTACCAAATTAATCATTTAAATATATATATATATATATATATATATATATATATATATATATATATATATATATATATATATATATATATATATATATATATATATATATATATATAATTTTTGATTTACCGACGCGTTTAGAAAAAACTTTATTTTTATTTTTAACACCGCGTAGTTCAAAAACTGCGACGTTTAAGACATATGTTTATATGAGGTTTTTTTCCTTTTTTCTGTTGTAGTTGTAGCCTCGTAAAGTTTGTCGGCAGAGTTAATGGATAACCTGTTTATGTCAAAGTTAAAGCCTTTTTTAACACGCTTTTATTAACTTGGGTTGTAACTATCTATCTATCTATCTATCTATATCTATGTAACGGAATCTTTGAGCCTAATTTTAACCAACTTCCAGCTATTCGATTTCTTTGAAACTTTGCACACGTGTCAAGGACCGATGAAGATGCAATAATTTAAAAACAGTATCCCGTTATCTTTTTTGAATCGCCAGGAAAAAAATTCCATTATATTATAAAAACAACACCTAGGATGCCATCTGTTGGCAACATTTCAAACTTTGCTATTAAATGAAGAAGAAATTTTTTAGTTTTTACACAATTTGGTTAGTTGCACCATGAGTGTTCAATTTTTATGAACAATAAAAATATAGAGTTAGTTGCACCATTAGTTCAAGGATTCCATAATAAAAATTACATTATGTGTAATGTATACATAATACATAATGTGCAATTAATAAAAATTAACATTCTTTTTTTGGATCGCCAGGAAAAAAATTTTCCTTTATATTATAAAAATATAAAAACAACACCTAGGTTGCAACCTGTTGGCAACAATTTCAAACTTTGCTATTAAATGAAGAAGAAACTTTTTAGTGGGTTGCAATATATTGGCAACGGTCCAAACATTGCCTGGATTGCCATCTGTTGGCAAAATTTCAAACTTTGCTACTTAATGAAGAAGAAATTTTTTAGTGAGTTGCAATCTGTTGGAAAAATTTTAAAATTTGCCACTCTTGTTCATTAAAAAATTTTTTCGCCATTTTGTCAAGAGTAGCAGAAACTAAAAATGAAAAATAATTAATAGTTTAAAAACTAAAAAACACGCTTTTATATGCAACCGAACCAAAATTAGAAAATAATTTTTCATTAAAAAATATTGTCATTTCATAGTAAAAAGCGTGGGGTGATAAATATATTAAATGTTATAATTATTATATTTGCAAATATCTATGATGGAAAAGTTATGAAAAAATAGTAAAATGCACCCCACGCTTTTTACTATGAAATGACAATATTTTTTTAATGAAAAATTATTTTCTAATTTTTAGTTCGGTTGCATATAAAAGCGTGTTTTTTAGTTTTTTTAAACTATTAATTATTTTACTTAGAATTTTTACTAAACCTTAATTTTATTTATTAAATTAGAATTTATAAAATTACAATAAACTAATTACTAGCCTAGAAATGATCTTATCTAACTAAAAACAAGCAAAGAACAACTAATTCTAGCCTTGCAGAATTTTTTCATATCTTAAACATAGAAAATTAATATTAAAAAATATTTTTTAATAATTTATAAATGAATTTCATTAATGCCTCTTGAATTCAAACCGTATCACAGCTTAAATTAAATCACTTTATCAAATAATTAATATTACCTGCATCTTACTGAAGCAGAAATTTCATTACATGGATATAATGGGGGCATATAAGTGTGATGGGGTGGCATCAGGAATAATTGGCAGTTTGCTAAGATAATATTATTGGAAATATCTAAGGCTTTCCTTTGTGATAATTCATTGGCATACAGGGTAATTTCTAACCTATAGGCATAAACTTGGAAACTTATTGCTTAGGACAAACTATGACCGAATATTAAAAAAAATAGTAAGATGTTTTTAGTGAAAAAATAACCTATTATTTAAGATAATTTTTAAAAAGTTGCAGGCAAATTTTAACAAAATTTGGTATACAGGGTTTTTGGGCCTCTTATCAAAAATTTTAAATAATAAATAAAACGTCTCATTTACGAGATATTAATTATTAAAGTTACAAATCACTATAACCCTATTTTCAGTATATTTGCCTTTTCTTAAACACTATACTTTACTAAATTATATTGTTTTATTCAACATTAAGAAACCTTTCTAAAACTTGTTGGTAAAACCTTCTTACTGCTTGTTGGTTCCTTGCAGTGCATGATTGCATCTGTCGAAGACTGTCCGATCTGGCGATGCAGATGCAACCTTGCAGTGCAAATTTTTCCATTTTTATAAAAAGGTAGAGAGTAAAGATTTGCAATTTTTTGAAAAATAAACGTGCTAAAAAAATAAATAGCAAGTTTTTAAAAGGTCAATATAAAGTATTGTGTACGAATTTAGTGTCATTTGTGCAAAAGAGAGGGGAATATAGTTAAAATAAAGTTAGTTTAATTATAAACTTTAATGATGCATGTTACAAACAATACTATTCGGAAAAAATCTTTCATATTGGTAATCAGCCCCCAGACAACCCATGTATGCCAAATTTTGTCAAAATCGGAGTTGCCGCCACTTTCTGGACAATTACCTTAATTTAAATTAAACAAAATAGGTTTAATTCCAGAAATAAATTGAGATTAATAATAAGAAATAGGATACTAAGTTACTTTTTGTTTCAGCCATAATATGGTATAATAACTATAGGCCCTAATTGTTAAAGTGTAAAAATAAAATCATACTAAAACAAAAGTGTACTGTTACTAATACCAAAGATTATCTATATGACTTTTTTATTGATTTTTTTAATAGAATGAAAAAATTAGTCCATTTATTTTACAAAGCTGAATAAAACAATACTTAATTATTTTTATTACCTAAAAATATTATACCAACGTTTTTTTTTTGTTTTTTCAATATTAGTTCTTGGTTGTCCCTAGCAATAATTTTCTAAATTTATACATATAGGTAAGGAATCACCCTGTATAAAGAATAGCGTTATGTCTCTAGAACTAAATAAAAGTAATTTTGTTATATTTCGGGTGTTGTGTTATAAATTCATACCGCCCATAACTTTATTTTTATTTTTTACCTTACCAGTTATAGGTGGCGGTTCGTGCATTGGAGAACAGGGAGGCTAAAGTCATAAAAACTATATACACACAGAAAAGGCTGGTGATTTTTTTGGGGTACCGCACCTATTTAAAGCAAAATACGTAATATTTGCATAAATTTTAACAAAAATTGTGTAATGCCGCATTTATGGTTAAATTTTAAATTATACGTATAAAACTGACCAATTAGAAAACAAAAACAAGGAACAAGAATTGTCTTTGAGTTTTTTCATATAAATAAACTCTTCTTATTGGAGCCGGTTAACCAATCGCATTTATTGTACCAACCAGTTAAGGCCTTCTAAGTGTTTTATTAATATAAGATTTATTATTAAAAGATGAAGATTCAAAATTATTTGTAAGCAACAAATCGACTATATCGTCAGATTTTTTAAGATTTTGTCCAACTTATCCATAAAAAAAAGCGATAACACCTTAAAAGAAAACACTTTATTAAAACATTAAAAATATTATTAAAAAGCACTGCTTTACTGCCTGTTTCATACACAAATATTACCAAGAAACAGTAAAACGATTAAACAAAATATGTGTATTAGCCTCGGCCCGTCACGCCATTCAGAATAACTAAATTTAAACAAAAACACACAAGTGACGCAAGCCCTAACGAAGACCGACTGAGGCTAGCCTCCTCCGACGGTCCGACGATTTATTTTAATAAAAAATTAAAAAGCGGGACGTTTGTCCCTGCTTGATCCGGGGTCGCGAAGCTGGGTTTTTTAAAGCGGCCGGTAGTATCGGCCGGAGGCTTGCCTTCATTGTATTGTTACGTACAGATTTTTGCGGTTCGTGGGCGGTTTAATCCTGTGTGGTGAATAGTGATTGTGCTAATTTGGGCATATTATGTATTTTTATTAGATTTTAATTTTAGGGTGATGACACTCAAGCATTTTTATTTAAAAAAAATCATAATTATTTGTCAATATTTTTAAATTTATTGCGATAAATAGCCTCAAATTTTATAGAAAGACTAAGCCCCTCTAGCCTCCTTTGAGCAAGCCGCCACTGCCAGTTATAGTCCCAGACCTAGTGAACCCTTCGAGTATCGTTATGTCTGTAAGGTTAAAAATTTGTATATTGATGAGTCATAGCATGCTAAGTACGACAACTATTACCTGGCAAGCATCAGCCCTGCTCGTCATGAGCCTATATATTTTGAAAGTGTATAAAAAAGACTTGTCGCTCTAAGCTGAAAATTTTTATACGATTTTGTTTATTCATAGTAGGGTCTAACAAAAAATTAACAGAAGGTTTTCAATGAGCCCAAGTACCTACCAGGCGAACCGAAAAGTGTGTAAGACGTATGCCACTTATCAAAATAAATATTTTTAAATAATACCCAATGTAAAAAAAAAAAAAATTTACCACAGCTTTATTTATAAATTCGAAGAAACAAAATGTAATAATATATTAGTACTGTCATGTACAATAAACAAAAATGAAAATTGACATTATACAGTGTCATTTAAAAATTTTAAAACTTACTTTTATTTAATTGGTCATAGCCTTGACCAAATTTTTAGGCTACCCCATTGCAATACCTTTATTTAAATACTATATTTAATCTGGTAAACAGATCGGTAAAGGTTGCTTTCTATTCGGTTCTTAGACAATCATATTTAATATGTTTGTCTCTATTAGTTAGTGTTAGAAAAATCTTCTTTAAAGATAATCTATCTTATAACCGTATAAAGGTATAAAGTAAATTATTTAATCTAATAGTTCACACTACCTGTAAGGGTAATATTAGATTTTACGAAAGGAGAAAATCTATTTTCTTAGTATTAATGGAAGCATACAAGTGTGATAGGGTAGCAGCAGCAATTATTTTCGGTTCGCTAAGATAATATAAAGTTGTAATCAATTAGCTTTACCTTTGTGTTTGTTCCAGGAAAATGAAAGAAAACCAGGACTGTATTTTATTTATTTTATTGTTATAAAGTAATTTCTTAAAATATACAAATAGCGCCATTTTATTTTATTTTAAATAGGTGTGTTTAATAAAAATTATTTTATATACTTTTGTTTAATAAACAACAGTTGTATCTTCAATGTCGTAATGAACAGGCTAAAAATTTAGTGGAGGGGCGAGGATAGCGACGAGCAAACAGCGCGTCATCGCGCCAAAATCTAACGCGTAATATCAAATGCATGCATACATAGTACCGCGACGAGTTTAAGCATTTAAGCTGTTTCCTCACGGCTATCTTCGTTGCTTCGCTATGTTTTTAGCGTAAGGTATTATTTATTTAAAACAACATCTGTGGTGGCACCATTACGTTGTCTAAAAGGTGCTGTGAAATGTAAAAATTGCATGTTTCAGTGCTTAGACAACTTTGGCGGAATAGGGGAAAAGATGGGTTAAACGTGTAATAACCCAACACTTATGGTGCTGTGGTTTTTAGGCATAACACTTTCGTAAAAAAATTAAATGCAGTAAAAAAAATATAAAAAAAAATGTTAAAATGAAAGTAGTATTTCTACAGAATTTTATAAATATTGCTTTTTGGGTTTAAGATAGAAAATTAAAACATTTATTTTTGGTTCACTTGGCCTTTATGCAACATACTACTACTATACATCTGTTTTAAGACACGCTGTATACGTATAGGCTTTTTAATTGATGCTAACATACAGTAATTAATTAGTATTGTAGTTTTAAAATTTTAGTGGATGATCCTATTTAAGTTTAGGTTTACTTAAAAGTAAACACATAATAACCTAAAATTTATTATAAATTTAATTTCATATTATTATAAATAGAAATGATATTATTATAGAATTTATAAATTAATAAAGAAAAATATTACTACTTTTATTTTCCATTTATAAGCAAAAATTTATTAGAAATAGCATTTTAAATAACTTTATAAATGTGACACGGGTATCAAAGAGTTTCATGAAAATGATTTTAAAGTTTTTAGAAATTAAATTTTAGTAATCAAATAACTTAAAAACTTTTATTTTTTTATCATATTTCTTTTACAAGCAAAAATTTTTATACAGAATGATATTTTTAATAAAATTTTTGGTACATTTATCTTCTTGTAAAGCCCATCCGTGGACAGTCTGTATATATGTTAATCTATATATGGAAATCGTATTCTATAAACGAATATACAAGGAAATCTGTGCAAGTGAAACGAAAACAACAAATCAATATTTTGTTTTTACTTATTTTAGTAAATTATTGCTAATTAGTAATAAAAATATTACACTTCAATAAAATATTTTCTATATGTCTTTTTACCCCAAGACAACAAAATTTATTTACTTAATACCAATTTATCAGACGTTTTTTAGGGCTGTGGAAAAACGAGTGTGACAACCACCTATAGAGACTTCAAAGAGCCTAAAGATTTAGGGTTTTCGCGCCACAGGACAAGGTTAAAAAGTGGTGAAAAATGAAGAAATATGGCCTAATATTACTTTCTCAGTAAATAAATAAAGGAAATATTTTTTAATTGTCTCGTACTTGCGGACAATATATATATATATATATATATATATATATATATATATATATATATATATATATATATATATATATATATATATATATATATTTTTTTATTGAAGCATACAATATTTACTGTTGTAATAATATACTTTTGTTTATTTTATTTTTAATGTAAATTTATATATGGGGTGTCACTAAAAAAATAAATTATATAACCCTTTTGAAAAATTCAAAGAAATGGGGATTTGTGTTTATTAAAGCTGTATATTCCCTAGTAGTGGTGAAAGCAACCCCTAAAATCCTAAATAAAAAAGGGTTAACGTGATTTTTTGTTTCAAAGACCATGTATCTGCCTATTTAATTACCTAGCACCTAAAATATTTGGTATAGTACAGTTATTTTCATAAAAAAGTCGTACAAGTAATAAAAGAGAAAAAGCCTACCATATATTTGCGTAACACTGACGTTTGTGACTGATTTTTGTTGAAAGTTATTAACTGTCAGGTTTACAAAAAAAACAGTGACGTGCACTTGTTTTCAAAATATATCTGTTTGGCAATGTTTAGTAAATTTTGGCTCTGTCAGTAAAAAAATCCACGATAATTATCTAAAATTAAAAATCCTAAGTAGTCTGCAGAATAAAAAATAAGATAATTATAGGTTACTTGTAGTCTTACTTCATTTTTATTCATTCATTGACATCTATGTTCACACTCGACGTTAATGCTTTAAATTTTTGAAAACCTATGACATGTGTCAACCTCTTTCACTCCTTACTTCACTCGGCTTTAAACGCCGATTTAGTTAAAAAATATGAAAAAAGGTATTTCTCTGCCTTATCATTGTACGCATTCTTTATGTCTTTAACTTACTTTCCAAAAATCATGAAAAAAATATATATAAGACACCAAAAGTTGAAATAAAAACATAATAATTATAAAAGGGTACTATTTTAGGTCTATGCTAGTTGATAAATTTCTTGTTTGGGCACTTAGTAAAATTTAAACTTTTTACCCTTTTTTATGGTTTAGTTACCTCGACCAATAAGGAATAATTATTTCTTCTTGTTTTGTACCTTGAGGTGCTCATAAATTTCCTAAGTGGATTTATAAAGTAACAAAAAAGATTTAACTAACAAGAATTAACTATGACCTATCCACCTATACTCTGTAATAATATCAGAACTATTGTAATGCAATAAGACTGATACTAATTTAAGAGTCTTTTCGCATGGGTTTTATTCAAATGCGCATCACAGTACTCGTGTAAACTTAGAATGAATATGTCTGTCCATATTTATTAATAAATTATTACATGCACACTTTTAGGGTACCAAACAAGAAAAAAACTATTAGAGTAAGAGCCCTTGAGCGGCAGACCTTCGTCATTTTGTAAAAGCTGAAAGTTTGTCAATGCATGCTCCCAACATCGGAAAAAGTAATGGTAGATTGTGAAGTTTGACTTATGGTGGCTTTGGCAGGTACGAGGTACCAAAAGTTAATTAATTGAAACAAAAACTTCGTTATTTTGTAAAGCTAAATTTTATATAATGTTACTTGGGTAACTATTAAAAGATATTTTCCCAATCGGCAGACAGTTTTGACAGTTCCAACCCATTGGCAGACAAACATTTTGGAGTGACTGTACAATATTTTTGTTATTTAACAAGATATGACAAAAGTCTTATATAAGAGTTGCAGGTTTTTTTAAATAGGCTTGTACTCAAAATATTTTGATGTATACAGAGTGTTCCAAAAATTTAATTAACTTTAAAGCAATATTTTTTTTTGAAACTGTATACATCAAAATATTTTTAGGACATTTTCATTCGGCAACCCTACAAATCTTATGTAAATCTTTTTGTTATATCTTGTCAAATAACAGAAATATTGGTCTTTATCGGACTATTGGACCATCCCAAAATATATTTATCTGTCAATGGGTTGGAAGTGTCAAAACTCTCTGGCGACTAAAAAAATATCTTCTAATAGGTACCCAAGTAACATAATGTAAAATTTAGCTTTACAAAATGACAAAACCTAAGTTTTAATTTATTAACCTTTGCTACCTGGTACCTGCCAAAGCCACTACGAGTCAAACTTCATAGTCTACCATCGCTTCTACCTATGTTGGGAGCATGTGCTGACAAACCTTCAGCTTTTACAAAATGACGAAGGTCTGCCGCTCACGGGCTCTTGGACTATATCATTTTGTCCTGGTGATCAAACCAGAATATTTAAAAGAGGTAAAACTTTATTAGATGCCCAAACAAGAAAACATCCTATCTTACAGGGTTTCATATTATCCAATATTTTATAGACCGCAACAAACATTGTTTTAAAATTGTTCTCTATATCTAAGAAATTTTTCATTTATTCACTTTAATTTACAATAAAGGTTTATTAAAGCAATATAAATTTTTTGACATTTTTTTAAACTATATTTATTGTTAATTTATGCCGTACTACTGATAAAATTCTCTTGATCTATGTAGGGTTCCATAATTGTATTTAAACTATATCTTAATTAATTTTATTTCCTGATTTATTTATAGATACTAAAGAAAAAGGTCAAGTTGACCGTATTTTTATAAAGGCAATTAAACAGGTAAGTTTTTAAATAAGTACACTATATATTAAAAGAACACTGCAAAATGTACATTTAATTTATTAAATTAATTTTAGTTTAATTAATTATATCACAGGAAATTACAGATCAAGGTTACTACACAATCCTTAGCAGTCTATGTTGCCTATAGACGTAATATTAATTACATTTGATAGGTTTGCCTAGTTAACTAAAGACAATAACGCTAATATACTATAGAAATTTAATTGCGTTTAAACTAATTGCATTTTGCTAAATAAAAATATCACTATATTGTGTCACAGGTAAGAAGGCCATACAGGGTGTTTCACAACTTATCCGAAAATCCGAAAGGGCTAATTCTACATTAAAAATATGAAAAACAACTCATTTAAACAATGCCCTAAACGTCTTGGTTTTCAAACTACTGGGTGTTAAATTTTTTTTTTTTTTTTTTATAATAACTTTTTACCAATCAAGACATTTTTAAAAAAATTGGGGTCGCCTTCTATGCACCAAAACACATTTTTGGCATACAAGAAAAAAATTAAATATTTCCAGTGTCGCTCATGAGAGGTTTAAGGTTAATATTTTTTTATATAAAATGGTACGCCACTGCATTTTTTCAAAATAAAAATATATTTTTTAACTTCTCAAAAGATTTGGAACAAATTTGACACCTATTTTTGTTTTTAAATTCTTCTTAAAATTTGTCCTAAACGTCTTAGTTTTAAACTACAGGGTGTTAAAAATAAAAAAAAATTGAAATTTTTAACACAGTTCGAAAACTAAGACGTTTAGGATATTGTTTATATGAAGTTTTTTTATATTTTTTAATTAAGAATTAGCTATAAAAGTTTTTGGACAAAATTGTGAAACACTCTGTATATGTTTAAACGATGGTAAAGTTTGCTACCACAAAGAGTCCGGCAGCTTTTTCCTACGAATTGCATATAATAATTTTTTCCGATCTAAAATTTTGTTTAATTTTCGTCTTAGATAGTCAGTTAAAAATAGGTGCAGTATGACTTAAGGAACCTAAAATCACAAAATACTTACAAATAAGGCAAGCGGCAGTGCCGCAACTTGCGAAAACGAGTTTGAGCCGGTATCTTCGTAACCGTGCACTTAAAGCCCACAATTAAATTAATAAATCTTTATTAAAGATAATTAAATTTTTAACCTATTTTATATAATTTTTTTCGTATCACTTACAATTAGTATTATTGTTTATTTACTTTTTTACCGATATCTCTTTTAATAATCGTTCAAACAATAATTTACTAATAACTAAACTTTTAGATCGATGAACCTTAAAGTTTTTCCTTTAAAATTATTTTTTCGAAGTTTTAACGCGTTAATTTCAAACAGCATGTGCCTGGGCGGTTAACGCGAGCTGGGCCTGAATACGGCCAGGTATTACGCTATTCACACTTTTTTTAATAACTTCGAACTCAGTAGTACAATATTGAACGCGTTGTAATTTTAAAAACAATAATTTAAGGAAGAAAACATATTAAAAGTTGTAGAAATTGTATTAATTTAAAAGTGTGATTAGTAGCAATTTATTATTTAAACAGTTAGTAGAAGAGAGATCGCTTAAAAAGTCAATTAACAAACAATAATAATTTTATAAATCGTGAACGAAAAGTAATACGAAAAATATAATCAAAAAAGATAAAAAATTTAATTATCTATAATAGAAGCTCCTATAATTGTGTGCTTCAAGTTCACGGTTACGAAGATACAGGCCCAAGCTGTTTTTTGAAAAATTACGGCAGTTCCATTCCCCTTATTTGTAAGTATTTTTGAGTTTAGGTTCATTACGTCATAGTGCACCTATCTCTAAAAAACTCCTGCCAAATTATGTATTATAGAAAAGAGTAACCCGCTTCTTACTACCTGTTCTAAGTATAAAATGTTTTTTAGTTTAATAGATATAAATATTATAATTATTTGATCTCGGTATAACACTTTACTATAATATCACATTGTCATGTATTGTAAAATAACTCTGACAAACGTAACAAACGTCTTTAGCAAATGTTATAAGCATAGGAAGGGTAAAAGTCCGAAAAAAATCCCCGCCATGGCCGGAAAAGTACATTGTTGAGCAACGCCTCCTAACAACAGGAATAATGCCGTTTGGGGATATGAAAACGTATTGGGAATATACATATAGATTTTCGCCCAAACGAAAAAATAGTATATTGTATAATTTGGAGGAAAAGCAATACATTTTTAAAGCATAGTGCAGTTTGCTAAATAAAATAATTTATCTTTTTACAGCTTTGCAACTTAACTATTTTCTTCTGTCATGTCTGTCATTTTTTTCTGGGGGTCGTTTTTTTATAATTTTACAGGCTGAACTAACCGCACATCCTCCCCGTATAATTTTCTGACGCGCAAATCCACGCTTGGGCTCCCCTACTATTATCTATAACAATCTATTTTTAAGAAAGCTTAGTTTTTTTTCTGATTTTAAAACCCACTATTGAAAATGGGTATTAAATTTTCTGATTATCCCATTTCATTTGCCATTGGTTGTCCCCGTGCCTATTAATCAGCCAGTGTTAATTAAACTCAAAAACATTAAAACCTATACATATGAATTTTGCTGAATAATTAACATTGTTTAAAATTTATATATTTACTATCTCAGTCGTAAAAATTTACTACCCAATTATTTTTAACTCCTTTTTAAAAATATATATTTATATTTAAAATACAAATAAAGTTTATATATAAAAAAGTAAATTCATATTTATAGTGCGATTTTATCGTTATTAACTAATATCTATCTTTATCTAAATAAAAAAATAAGCAAATGTTAATTTAAAAAAAAATAGTATATTATGGGAAAAAAACGAAATGTTTTTAATTTTCTACAAGTATGACTTTTACAGCACGAGCCGCAGTCGAGTGCTGTAAGTCATACAAGGGCGATACGCGTATTCCGTGCGAGTTGCATACTATACTGTTTCTACGACACAACTTTTTGTAAATTTATATCAACGCAAACAAACAACGAGTTAACGAATTTAACAATTTTAACATAACCGAACAAAGCATTTTTTATTATAAACATGAGTGCAGCATGTGGTATAACTGATTAAGATGGGAAAATGCTTGTATTTTAAGCATTTTTCTTAATCGAGGAAAGTAATAATGGATACATTTTATTTTGGTCGCTTGAAAGCACACACACAATACATCGATTTAAATAAATGGCCAAAAAACGTTGATGCTTACGATGCTAACGATCTGAAACGTAAGTACTAGGCTGTGACGTCACATGTGACGTCATAGCTTTCACAACACTAAAGGTAAGCGTAAAAAGCACGAATCGGACCGCGTGTTAGTACGCTATGAGCGCTGTGAGCATAATTCGGACCGCGGCCTTAGTGTTCTTAATTTGTGACAGAATATTTTTCAGTGATGACATACGCGACATTACAGCCTTCTGCAAATATTTTATTCAATGTGACTGATTCTATTATTAGTTGATCAGATATTTAAATACTTTTATGGTGATCAATATTAAACTTAAACACTTTTTATATAACAATATTTTTTGCGCCAACTTTTTGCACGTACAGCGTATAAGGCCTTGGCTACAATAACAAGCGGAAGCGTCGAGTGAAAAGTATCAAATATCTGTACTGTTAGCCGGGACTGACTACAATATTTTGTGGTAAACAGTGTTTTGAGACCAGTTAATAATATACGTTTCAAACGCTTCACAAATAATATTTGTTCGTTTCGAGGGGCAGCGGCAGTGTATTTCCAGTCACGTATTTTGTAGTGGCCTGAGTCAAAATTTGTCACAATATACAGCTTGACAAGAAAAACTTGGTTTTTATTTTTATCACACTTTGTAAAGTAACTAGTGCTATAGATATTTTTAAAATAATTTAATACCGACTGTTAAAACTAAAATTTAAACTTAATTTTTACCTAATGTCTTAGCTTAAGTAAGTAAAAATTTATATGAACGCGGGGAAGGGTGTAAGGGTGTGCACTTGCATCCCTCTTGCTTCTGAATGTAGTAACCCAGTGACAAAAAATGCATTAAAACTATGTTTTTTTTTAGGTAATGATCAACTTTTTCACCCCTGGCTTTTTGGTAAAATACCCGCGGTAGTTGAAAACAACCGAAAATGTATGAAAAAGTACAATTTTAGGCGTTAAGACCCTTTTTTGCCATTTAAAGTTCCTTCCTATAAATAAAAATAGGTTAAAAAAGTAGGTAGATGTAGACTTTTTTTGTACCCCCTAGAAGTTAATCCACCGGCGCAGCGCCCAAAAAAAAGTCACCAAAATCCGTTCCCTATAAAATCGTTTATACTATATAAGTCTTGCTTTAAATTTAAAATATATTTTGATGTTTTATAACCCTGATTTAGTTGGAATTTACAATAAACTGCATACATACAGAAATGAGGAAAATGTAATGTTGTTCAACATAAAGTTTTAACCGACAAACTTGCTTAGTGCTGCTTTCATTTTGCATATTTTTAAGTTATTTGCATTTCTAAATCCTATGCTGATGTTTCACGCAATGTTACATTGCTCGGTTCTCCTATCTGCTTTTGAAAGTTTAAAAGTTTGATATATACATTTATAAACATGGTTTAATATTTAGGATAATAAAGAATATTGGATTTTATATGAAAATATGTCAGATGTTCTTATAAGCATAATATAGAAATTTTCTTAAGAAAACTTCAAAAAATATGTTCATGTTTATCATATTATTTATTTTTCTCTTTGTGATTAGATATAAGTTATAAGTATAATATTTTAAATATTTGAAAATATTTACCTAATTTTTAATGTGGTTTTATTATCCCTTAGATATGCTTGAATAAAAGTATTTCTTTCCAACCAGGTAATCATAAATTAAAAAAATGTAAAGCTACTTAAACATTGATATTTGTTCATTCATTCATCATTTCATTTCCATTGAAAAAAAAATTGTATGTAAAAAGTATTGACATTTTATCTGTCGATTATGATGCAATTATTTTATAAACAACCTGTTAAATTTATTAGTTTTTTTAGTTGTACTTATTGTTGTTATCTTAACTAAGTACTGTGACTCCTATTTTACGGTTTAGATAAAATTGCTCTAATTTAATTAGAAGTATTGGCAAAAATGCACAATTTTAAGTAACTCTATGTAATTTTTTAAATAATTAATTTAAATTTGTTGATTTGAGATTCATGAATTCTTATAAGACTTCCAGTTGCCATGTGCCTTGTTAAATTTTCAAAGAATCTGCATATTTTATTCTTTTTAAATATGTCATCTTTATTAGGCATATTACCCCCTATTTTTATGATTTAAAATTGGTTTGAGGTAAAATTCTTGAAATGTGGATACAATTCACTTATTTAAAATAGATATTGATTAAGTTAATATACCTATATGGTACAAACATAACTTTTTCAATTTGATAAAGTTAAGATAACTTTAATTCTGGTCAAAAATTTGATCTGTTTATCTAATACTTTTTATAAGTTGCATTATTATTATAAGAAAAATCAAGCAGCCTAGTGCACTATATTTTTTATAAACAAAACAAATTTTTTTTTTTTTAAATAAAAACAAATATATAGGCCGTCGGATAAAGACACAAAATCTAGAACGCAAGGTATATTTCTTAAAAGGTTTATATAGAGTGTTACAAAATATTGTAAAAACAAAAATAAGGCCAAATTTTACCTCAAAAAATATAAAGAAAAGTTAATATAAACATGGGTCTGTATTTTTTGGTTCTCAAGATGCAGGGTGGTAAACTTAAATTTTAATCATCATTTACCCAATTGTGTTTAAATTTATTAATGTTATTAATGTCATAAGAAAGGTAATTTATTATTAACTTAACTACATTAGGTAATTTATTAATAACTTAACTACATTTAAAAATAAGTCCAGTGGCGACTTGAGCGGCAACTAAAGGAATATTTCCAACAAAAATTGGTATTCCACTGACTGTATAAATGTGTGTAAATTTTTTTATAAATTTTTAAAAGTTAGGCTATCTTAAGTACAAAAAATATGTAAACCATATCTATATGAACTTTTATTAAATTATAAATAGTAGTATCTGCATGCGCCTACATTTTCGTAATAATATTCTGTAGCACCTAGACTATGTATTATTAAGTTGCTCTTACATTATTTTAGGCTACTTACGCTTTACTTAAACCTCTAATAAATTATTTTAAGTAAAAAAGTACAAATAAGCTCCATAATATTTACTTTGATTTTTTAAACACATCAAAAGTTACAGTGCGACTAAAATAGATTGTTCTGTTAAACAACTTTATTTACCTTACAATAACATTTATTTAAATTGTTAAAATTTTTACCTGTTCAAACTTAAAATGTCTTATCTATTCTTTAAAAGCTAAAAATGCAATTAGGTCGTAAGATTAGATTCTACTTTATAAATAAAAGTTTTCTTTTTACAGGAAAGTGTTAAAAACTCAAGAAAAGATAAGCTTCTTCATTTTACAATGTGGAGCTTTTTAATGTAGTTTCCTGCCCGGCTAAAGTAGTAAATCTCAAGTTATGTAAACCAACTATGGGTAGTTCTGCAGGCTTTTTTACCCTTAAGCTATAGAACATAATTTAAACACTTAAAAAGCTATTAAGCAATAACTACCTATACGGGGTGTTAAGGAATCTATTAGACAAGTCATAACTTCTAGAACATTAGACATATCCAAAAGTGACTTGGCATAAGAAAATGGTATAAAAAGAGAAAAGTTTTCGCATATTTCTCACTTTTTAATCACTGCTGGTTTTACCGGAAGTGATTCCATATTTTTATATTTTCAATAGGACACCCTGTAAATTTTAAATTTTTTAAACTCCTGAAACAATTCTAAAGATTAAGGCGATATTTGTAGTATGGCATCTAGGTAACTATGATCTTTTATTTATAACCCTATTTTTAATCTAATCGCAATTAAATTGGTATTGTTAGATCATTTAAAAATACTTTATTCAAAAAATACTTGTCTAAAAAAGTTGCAATTTGAAATATAACAGTTAGACATGAAAATGTCAATTTGCCAAACTGTTTTATTTCCATCTTTCATATTAGTTACTAAAACTTTGCGATTGTATTTTTTAACATCATTTATGGTCACTAAATTAATTTGCGTCCGCATTTATACCTGTCTAAATGCAATAATAAAAATGGCACTAAAAAATCAAGAAGGCGTAAATTTTTTTTTTTAAAGTCACAGTCTAACTTTAAATTCTTTTAGGAATCTAAAAATAACAAAACATATAGGTGTCCTATTAAAAATTCAAAATTGGAACCATCTCCAGTTTAACCGAAAGTGGAAAATATGCAAAAACTCTTCTCTTTCTGTACCATTTACCAATACCAAATTTCATATTAATATGTGTAATGCTAAAGAGTTATGGCTTGTCTAAACCGGGATCTACACGGTCATGCAAACCTGAAACGCACTTGCATGAAAGCAAGTGTCAAATGGAGCCTTTGATACACACGATTCAGATATACCTGTCAGCTCTGCGTCAGTCAGCGAAAAGATTTTTTTATTTTTGTCAATGTATTCATTACTTTTAACTTTCCAACAGCATGGATAACCTTGGAACATATATAAAATCACGCAATACATCTTCCTGGCGCCAAAGAGCCATTTTGTTAACTCAAAACCAACAATGTAACTCCGTAAACGACGCCCCTAAACTGAAACGTTAACTGACGTATCCTACACATGCACAAGTTTGCATGATGCGCGCCACGAAAAATCAAACTCGGACATCGAGTCGCATGCAAAGCCAGACAGTGACAGTTTTTTAATACACACGGTTAAATTTGCGCGCGAGCTTTGGCTTTTTGACAGATGTGACAGTTTTGCATGACCGTGTATACCCCGGTTAATACATTCGTTGACAACTGGTACCTATAGACTATGTATTAATAACTTGCTACATCCATTTAAGGCTTCTAATGTTTTACTTAAATCTTTTTAAAATTATTTAAACGTAAAAAAAGGAAAATTGACGTCATGCTACATTTACTTCATAGTAATTTTATAGCACACGTCAACTCACAGTGTCACTAATCAAAATATAGTCCTGTCAGACAACTTTCTATACCTAACAATATATAAAAATAGTTATTTAGAGTTATAAAATTTCTGCCTCTTAAAACTTTAATTGTCTAATTTATTCTTTAAAAGTTATATAATTCAATTTGTTCGTTAGCTCAGATTCTATTTTAAAAGTAAATGTTACGTTTTTTTAAGAAAGTGTTAGAAACTTAAGAAAATATAAGCTTTAACATTTCACTTTGAGGAACTTTTCAATCTAATGTCCTGCCGGGCTGGAGTCGTAAATCTCAAGTCATGTCATCTAACTATGGGTGGTTGTCATGCAGGGTTTTTGCCTTTTGGGCTATTTAATAAATTGATTTTTGGGAACATGAATTAAATTGTTAAAGCTATTAAGCAATACCAAGCATACGTACAATGACAAATGGATATAACAAAATATTTGAATGTACCCTAATTTTTTCATACTTTTGCTTAAAAATATATATATATATTTTTTAACTTAAAGACAAATTTAACTAGGTACTTTAATTATAATTTTAAAACATTCTATAAACTTAAAATAATTATTGGTATTTAAATTATGTAAATTATAAATAAAAAAGCTTGTTATACTAGCAACTTATTATGATTTAAGATTTTATATTTGTTTAATTTTTTTTTTAAAAACAATACAACAAATTAAATGGTCACAATTTTCATTCCCTAACTTAGATTGTTGCTGCTCGGTCCGTTCTTTCAGCCCTAAGCAGAACACCGCGTCCCGGTCACTTATCCAAGAGGCCGCGCTCCTTAATGCTTAACTTCGGTGATTGACGAGGACGACCCCACTGGAGCAGCAACAAGCGCGGCTTAAAAATTAAAAAGTATTTTTTTGTTTAATCAATCCATATAGGCAATAGGCTATTTTACGTAATATTTTTTTTATATTTGCTTTTTCCGTCCTTATTATATTTTTGTTTTAAATGACAAAATATTATTACATATTAAATTTGCCTAGTACTTAATATAAAGTATGTTTTAGGGTTGGCATAATACATTTTTTTCAAACAAAACAATTTATTTCATTAAAATAAACTGTTTTTTATATTTAATTATTTAATAATAAACTAATTTAATTAGATGATTAATAAACAGCGTGTTTTCTAATTGAGGTAAGAAAATTTATAGGGCGTATTCCCAAGCCAATTTTATAAAAAAAACTCTCGAAAACATAGGTCCGTAAAAACTTTGTTTATAAGATAAAGGGTGTTAAACATTAAAAAATCGGGTCTTTAAGAATATCCCAAATATGCCATATCCGATTAAAACAAAATTTTGCTATAGTATTTGTTAAAATAGTAAGTTAATTTAGCTCAAAGTTAATTTAGCTCAAAATTAATTTTATCTAGTAAGACCAGTGGGAACGAGGGATGTATCTCAGCTAATACAGGGTGTTTCAGGAGGAAAGGGAAATATTTTGGGAAAATGTTTAGAAGGCCAAAATAAGAGAAATTAACCCATATGTTTTAATCCGATTCCGAAACCGTCACTGAAATAATCCGTTCAAAAGTTTTTTTTTGTAAAGTTTTGGAGTAATTAGGAAGTGTTGTATTTCTCCAGTTTGTAGGTATTTTATTGATTGTCAAAACCTAATTTAATTGACTGATAGTTTTGACAAGCTTCGTTGTCAGTTTGATTGATTCTGAGCGTTTCGACTCGAAAAGAGAAAAGGTTCCATACTTAATGCCCCACACATTCACTCATGGGAAGTATGCTGCAGCTTGTAATAAAGTTGGTGGGGGTATTTTTAAAAACTAACCAGAACTAGTGGAATTTTTCTATTTTACTAGTATTTGTTTATGTTGTTTTTAAAATAAAAAATAGTTACAAAAAAACTTTAGAACTGATTTTTTCAGAGACGGTTAAGAATCGGATTAAAACATATGAGTTAATTTCTCTTATTTTGACCTTCTAAACGTGTTCCCAAAATATTTTCCTTTCCTCCCGAAACACCCTGTATTATCGACAGAAAAAAGTACGCCACTGACTTTTTGCAACTTTTATGTTTTTTTCTGATGAAACACCCAATATTACAACTTTTTTCTTTTCTATTATTTTTCCGTAGCTTTCTTAGTTTAAAAATAATAATAAAATAAAATCCGCTAAAATGCATATTCCTGAACCACATTAGAAACATTTGGATACTTTTGTCTTTTAAGATTTAGTGGTATTGCTTTCCATTGGCAATTTTGTAACAACAATATTTAATTAAAGAATGTTTATATTTATTCTTAAAAGCATTACTGAAAAAGCTTTTTAGAATTTTAGGTTTTTTAAAAAGTTTAACAACCTGTATCTTAAGAACAAAAAATTTAAGGACCCATGTTAATAAAAACTTTTTTATAAAACAATCTTAGAAATGCGTCTTTAAATTTTCGTACCGCAACTAGAAAACATCTTGTATATTTTTACGTAAATGAACTTTATTTTGAGAGTAATTTAAATAAATACCCCACACTGGTTTCTATTTTAATGCAAAAAACGTTTTTTTTTCTATTTTAGCATCATTTATCAGTTTAAATATGCTGTTGTTGTTGCTCTAATAAAACAATTATATATATATATATATATATATATATATATATATATATATATATATATATATATATATATATATATATATATATATATATATATATATATATATATATATATATATATATATATATATATATTTAAATAATATCATTGCCTAAATGTATAGTAAAACAAAAATTAATTATATATAATTTATAAATATTTTTTACAACTTTGTAGCCCTCCGTTTTCTTTACGTCACTCTCAAATTGTCAGATTAGTGGAATATACACGGTTTGGCATGTAATTAACTTACCCTACCCTAATTAAAAGCGCACGACAATTTCTGATGGATATATTTTTGTTTGTTACGATCGCCCCTGTATATGAGGCTCATATTTGGTGAAGGCAGTTAATCGGGTAAAAGGTATCCTCCGGTATTTTTTTCTGACGCGCTGTAGTACCTTTAGGGAATCCCCTATTGCGCTCCTCTACCATAAAAATATTTTTAAACAAGCTGTCAATACCATTAAACTCAACGCTAAAGCGTAAAATTGCAAATTGCATTGTATATCGCTCAATCACGCTCGAATACGGCATATTTCTGTACTCTGTACTCACCCAGCAGCGTTGAACTTAGACCTCTTTGGCTATCTTGACAGAATAAATAAATAGCCCGTGTGCGGAGAACAAGTCTCTTCCGTTCCGTCAGACATTAGCTTGAATTTAACGTACGAGCATTGTTTGCCTTACCGCCTATTCAACTGCACCAAACCAAACTAAGTTTTGGCAACGACCAGACATTTGTTATAAATGTTTTGCATAAAACGCTTTCAAACGGAAAGTTTAGGCTTATATATTTTGGGCAAAAATTTATTCGGTTCAGAGCACTTAAATTCGTTAGCATAATTAATTTAAGATAAATAGTAGATGTAAAGGACCTCTACAGGGTCGGATTTAAGGGGACAAGCGGGGCAGTGGCCCAGAGACCCAACAAATTAAGCGCCCCACAATGAAGAAAGAGTACATGTTTTATTGGTAAAAACCGTTTTTTTGTGGGTATAAAACCCATATAGTTTTACTTTAAGGGGGTCCCCACAGACTTATTGCCCCGGGGCGACAATGGACCTGTATACTTACTTGACAAGATAGTAAGCGAATTAAAAGTTTAGGAATTATATATAACCTCCTAAGAGAAGCAAGTAAGTGGCTACAGGTAAAATTCGAATTTTAATTGAGGTTGTACATTTACAACCAATCCTGAAATTTCAAATTTTCATTTAAACAACTGGTAAATCTTTACTTGTCAAGTTTAAATTCGACATGTAAATTTTAACCAATTATTGTTTAAATATCAATTTAAATTTTTATATTGGTTCTAAAATGTAGCATTAGAATTAAAAAGATTAGGTAGGCACCCTTTGGGGTTTTTAAATGTAAATATTAACTAAAGTTTTGGCATGGGGTAGAAGCAAATTAGTTATATTTCAATTTTACATAATGTGCATTGATATAATCGATTTAGTTATTAGAAATCACTACAATCATTTTATTTTATTAGCATTTACTTATTTTTGCTATGTTATTTATAGTATTAAGGGGTAGTTGCACTGCACGTAAGCAAATAATTCCGACAAAAATATACGCTAGTGCACTTCCTACATTTTTTAATATTTTATTGTCGCTTAAGTTTTTTTGTCTTTTTTAGAAATAAAGTTTACCTTATACCCTGGGACGAGCTAAAAACAGAAAACAAATTCAAAATACTGACTTTAGAAAGATTTGTTGGTTTGGATGTTATTGTTACTTAATTTAGTATTGGTAAGTGTTATAGTCCAATAGTCTGTTAGCGGCAGACCTTCGACATTTTGTAAAAGTTAAATGTTTGTCAGTACATGCTCCCAACATAGGTAAAAGGGGGAAGATTATGAAGTTTGGCTCTATAGTGGCTTTGGCAGGTACCAGCTACCAAGGGTTAGTCTTTGTCATTTGGTAAAAGCTGAATTTTATATTATTTGGGTACCTTATTAGAAAATATATCGTAGACGCCAAACAGATTTCACAGTTCCAACCTTTGGTAGACAAACATTTTAAGGTGGCCCAATGGTCCGAGAAAGTTCAATATTTCTGTTATTTACCAAGATATAACAAGAAGTCTTATATAACGTTAATAAAGTAGGCATGTCCTTTTTTGTGGTATACAGATTGTCCAAAAAAGTTTTTCTTGTAAAGTTAGTTCAAAAAAAAAATGTTTTTTACACTCTATATACTATATACATCAAAATATTTAAAGAATATGCCTATTTAGAGACCCAACTACTCTTATAAAATACTTTTTGTCATATCTTGTTAAATACCAATAAGGGGATTGAACTGTCAAAACTGTCTGCGGACTGGTAACACATAAAATTTAGCTTTTACAGAACAAGAAAATTTGTGTTTTAAATAATTAACCTTTAGTACCTGGTACCTGCTGAAGCCACTATGAGTCAAACATCATAGTCATCCATCGCTTCTATTTATTGTGGGGGCATGCGCTGACAAACTTCTAGATTTTACAAAATGATATTCTAAAATAAAATTGTCTTTATGTTTATTGTGTGGTTCGGGGATATAAAATTGTTTTTTCTTTTGTTTTATTTAAATAAAATATAAATATAACGCAAAAATCAATGGCGTATATTTTTCTTTGTTAAAAATACTTATTTGGGAGCCACTTGATTTGCAAATGGACCTAATAAATTTAATAAAGCTGCACCTTTATAAGCCCCTTATTGCTGTTATCTACACTGCCTAATTACAAAATGGAATCAATTGTAGAATATTTAAATAAAAACTTAACACTCCGTATCCCGTATATATCTGATTCTTTTTAATACAAACTATTTTTTAGAAAAAACACCTTTTAAATGTTTTGTTGCAATTAGGAACAAACCTTTGTGTTCGCCTATCAAATTACTAAACGTACTCTTTATTTTCGAATGCACTTTTTATTACTGAATCCGCCATTAATTACCGAATGTATCGGAATAATAATTCTCATTGGATTTAGGATATGGTGCTTCTAAAGGGTTTTGTGAGACGTATTACAGAGTCTTATTTACAAAACCTGCTCTCTACGGTGTTCTTCACCATGGACCGGGTACAGCCATTTTGATGTTTCTGTAAGACACCAAAACGCGTTAGTGAAGCGGCTCTTAATGAATAATATGAAAGCAAAAATTTTTGTAAAAGATGTCAAAATAACATTATTTAATAGTCCCCGTTACTTCTACTTATTTAACGCTATTTTAGGCTTCTAGTCTTTTTAAATTGTTTTATTTAGCTTGACCTGCTTAATAATTTGTTATTTAGGTCAAATTTAGTAATTGCAATTTGACCCCTCTCCTGACGAGAGATCGATCTGAAATTTGGTACACACTCTTAATATTGATGACATTATAATATAGTACATTTTTTATATTTAAAAATTTTAAATGGCCGCCGATACAAAATGGCGAATAACATATTACTTTACAGCAACCTTAATATGGGTATTCAATAAAAGGGCTTGATTAGTAGAATAAAGCTTACTATAAAAGAAAAATAAAATCCAAGTAGACCGCTGTCACAAAATTGCGGATTACTTTTTTTTATGACAGATAATATATCATCCTTATTGTAATAGAAATTAATTTTAATTTTAAAATCCCTATTATTACTACAGGTTTCTTTAAATCGCATTATACATTCTTTGTTGAGTTAAACAAATTTCCCTCTTTAGTCCAGCCAATTAACTTAAACTAAAGGATAAACATCACAATGGGATTTGATAATAGACCATTCAAATTCAGACAATTACCATGAATAGGTACCTTTCCTCTCCAAAATGTAATAATTAAATAATTACTCCGCCCGTTTCGTGTTCGCCTGTCATGTTTTTGCTCTTTTGTTAACCAATGTCTAAAGCCATTTACTAAGAAGGGACTTTCATTTTGCTGTCTAAGTAACAGCTTATTCGGCCTCTTAACCCTCGTTGTTTTTCATCTAATATCTTAATACATAATTTGTTATTATTAAAGTTTGTATAATGCAGAAGGTGTTTGTACCCCAGTGACATCATAACAGTTATACAATTGACAAATTATAAAGCTTCTTAAAAGACCTTTTTAATGGTGTCATAAAAACAGGGTGACCCATTGAAAAAAAGGACCTTTTTACATTTTTATTTTACAGCTCAAAAGATAAGAAATGAAGAAATATAGAACTTTTATACAGGGTCATTTTTCCTATCCTTCTTGGTTATAGTTAAAATAAGTGTCAAAATATAAATGAAACCCTGTACATATATTGCGGTTTTAAAAATTCTCTCCCCTTAAAAATTGTGTTACTTAAACTACTTTTTGGCATTAAAATAATTTTGGTCAGGGTCTAGTGTCAAGACGGGACTAGCAACTTTATTTTTTAAATAGAAATGGGGATCATGTAGCACAAAGGTTTTTGGATTCCCTGCCTAACGCCACCTAATTTTTGAAAATCGATCTAGCCTTTCTGGACTTTTTTTTCTTTTTGCCCTTTCGGGGTCATCCCACCCAGGTCCGACGACCGTCCCCCTAGGTGGTGCACTGCAGCCTGAAGGCTTATTGTACCTTGACCCCTACTCCTTCTCATTCACACACCATTCATTCCATAACTTATATGATTGCTGCTCGGTCCGTTCGTTCACCCCCGAGCAGAACGCCTCGTGCCGTTGCCTAAAACCGACAACGCCGGTCACCCATCCAAGTTATGGGCGCGCACTTCACTGCTTAACTCCGGACATCGATGCGACCGATACAACCGGAGCAGCCACAAGCTCGCCTTGTTCTGGACTTAAAGCCAATTTCAATAAAACCGCACTGTTTGTACGGTTTTACGGTATTTAAGCCAAATTTCAAACAGTTCTAAATCTGGAACGACTGGGCCGATTTTAAAAAAACAACGTGGCGTTAAGTAGAGAATTAAAGGTACTACGGACCCCCCTTTCCATTTGAAAACAAAATGCCAGTGCCCTCTCGGCACCAGGCCACGTATTCGAAATTATTTATTTGCCAAGGAGTATTTATAAAGTGACATCCTTTTACCCAAATTTAACCCGGTCTTAATATTTTGTCCAATTAAAAGATAACGTGAGAAAAATATTTTAATGTCTTTACCTGTATAGTCAAAACGTTTTTTTAAGTTAAAACTTTATTAATTAAAAAATGATGATATTTTAGTAATACGATGCATTTTGGACAATAATATTGTAACCATTGCATTAACTTTATATGAAATGGAACCCCTAAACCCACTAAAACAGTTATCCCAATCTAAGGAAAAAAACAATTTAAATAAGCAGACGTATTTTAAAAAAAAATCTTAGGTTACCTTCAAGATTATTTTCTATCTACAAAAAAAACACAAAATTTATAAAACACAACTATTTTTATAAATGCCGTCCTTTATGAAGTTAATAAATAAGGAGCTTTAATTTAAATCTCAGTTTTTATGAAAAAAATAACACAATTTTTAAGAATATTGCAATTTTATTTTTAAGTGGTTTCTATTTGTAAATTTCAAAAAGTGTTTTTATTAAAACATGTTTCTAAATCTTTTTATAGTAATATTGTAAAGTTAAATTGTGAGTTACCCATAAAATTGTGTTTTATTAAAAGCTACGCTGCGTTTTGAATTGGAGCTTTTTAAATATGTTGAAATATAAATAAATATACATATAAAAATTTTGTAAAACGTACTTTAATTTAAAAATGAATGTAACATAAAAGAACAAAAAAAATGATGTAAATAATAAAATTACCTTACTGTTTTTAGTTTAAATACCAACCACAATAAATTTTTGCCTGAAAGCAGTTAAATATATAACAAAACTTTTTTCGTATATGTGCGGGATTTTTAAACTAGATTTCTTTAAAAATCCTTATTAAAAATATAATAAAAGTTTGCTTTTTATGCTTCTGTAAGTTTGAAGCATCATATATTCTTTTGCATTCTTATAGTACTATATATTTTTGTTTTTTTTTGGTTTTAGGCAAACTGCATGTTCAAAGCGGCCAAGAAGGCTAAGCCAGTAGTCTTTATACCCTGGACCAGGATCGAAACGGTCCCCTTACAAAACATATTTTCCTATTGACATATAGTGTGCGCAAACAGTACTAAGGACATAGTACGAAATTTGAATAGAGAGCGACCTTCACTCATCTGTTTACCAGAAAAACAATATATACAGGGTGTCTCTAATAGGTCTGTACAAAAAACTACCACAAATTCCTTAAGCCAAAATATAACGATCTAACGCAATTTATCTTGGTCCAAAAGTTTACCGTTTGGGAGATACAGGGTGTTAGAGTTTTAATTTAATTTTGGTTATTTTTACATATTTTTTTTATCATTCAACCTTTTTTAACCAAATTTGGTATTGGTAGGGGTTTTTAGGGTTTGGAATTGAAAGCTGTCCATTTTTCCCATAAAAAAGTGAAGGAAGCCGCTTGCAGTTCTTTGCTTTCTTTAAAATACCATAACTTTTAGTGCCCTCGGTTTAATATGACTTTAATAAGAAAAACTTTTATCTTATAATTTTTGTCTAAAAATGGTATATTTGGTAAATATCGATTCAAGTAACCGTTTATAGGATGTTTTAGATTAAATGTTTTATACCACACAAAAATAAACACCCCATGCTTTATCTGGGCCACCCGGATTTATCTCAAAGCTCCATAAAAACCACAAATTCCTTGGGCCAAAATACAACGATCTGACGCAATTTACCTTAGCCGAAAGGTTGATCGTTTGCAAGATATAGGCTGTCAAATTTTCCATTTATTTTTTTTACTTTGACACCCTGTATCTTGCAACTAAGGTAAATTGCTTAAATCGTTATATTTTTTGCCTAAGGAATTTATGACAGTCTTTTAATGAAGCTTTGAGAAATATCCAGGTGACCCAGATAAAGCGTGGGGATTTATTTTGTATGGTATAAAACGTTTAATCTGAAATATCTCACAAACGGTTGCTTAAATCGATATTAACCAAGTATATCATTTTTAGACAAAAATTATAGGAGAAAAGATTTGTTTTATTAAAGTCATGATTATGCCTGAGGCACCAAAAAGTTATGGTATTTTAAGGAAAGCAAAGGACTGCAGTTGTCTCCCTTTACTATATATATATACAGGGTGTTCATTTAAAAACTCTTCCACTCAAGTTACCTTCGAAACAAGACAGATTGAGAAAATCACCGAAACACGTAAAGATATTTATTGAGGGGGAACGTTTTTACAAAAATTGGACGGCGCACCTTTAACCCCTTAACCACCAGGGCCACCACCCCAAAATTCTTTAAAAGAAGGCGGGTTGAGTGATACATCATTTTAAAGCTCCTGACGAGTACTTTATAACCCTAGAATATGAAGTCAGTATCTTCACCTATTACAAAATGGCGGTACTTTAAAAATTACCTAAATACCTGATTTGGTTGGCCATATTTCCAAAACTAATAAAGTTAGATGTACCTTATGTGGTGTTTTCTTAAAGCTCTTTAAAGGTCTTTTTAATGGTGATACTGGTAGTAATATACAGGGTAGAAGAAAAAGTACATATTTTTTTATTTAAGAACCCTGTATATTATTTTACCATTAAAAAGATCTTTAAATGAGCTTTAAGAAAATACCACATTAAGTACATCTAACTTTATTAGTTTCGGAAATATGGCCATCCAAATCAGGTATTTAGGTAATTTTTAAAGTACCGCCATTTTGTAGGTGTAGGTGAAGATATTGACTTCATATTCTAGGGGTTATAAAGTACTCGTGAGGAGCTTTAAAATGATGTATCACTTGACCCGCCTTCTCATTTAAGAATTTTGTGGTGGTGGCCCTGGTGGTTAAGGGGTTAAAGGGGCGCCGTCCAATTTTTGTAAAAAACGTTCCTCCTCAATAAATATCTTGACGTGTTTCGGCGATTTTCTTAAATCTGTCTCGTTTCCAAGATAACTTGAGTGGAAAGTTTTTAAATGAACACCCTGTATATAAATATTGCGACTTAACTAAACTTACATTTTTTCAAAAGTTGGTAATAACTGAGATACAGGGTGTCATAGTATATTAATTTTTTTATTTCGATAATATTTTATACGTTTTCAATATTGTAATAAAAATCGGTATCTAGGGTTTTTCTGACATAAGTTATTAATTATTGATGTTAGTTTTCTGTGTTAACTAGATGACTCTACCTACATAACTTGGATTTTCTAAAGGGTCACACATTTTTGGTGCTTTCTGTATGTATGATCCAAGTTAAATATTAAACGCTTCAATGCTTTTTACACAAAAAAGGGGTATACTTTGTAAGAATTGTTCTGAGCAACCGTTTTCTAGATATTTGCGTTTAATAACGTTAATAACTTCCCTGTCATAAACGAATTATTTAATGTATTTATTTATTTATTTTTTCGGTTGCACTTAACGATTTAAATGAAGATATCTTGAAAACGGTGGCTTAGAGACAGTACGCTTCCTCCAGTTAACAGCAAAAACTAACATTTAATATAAATAGCTTATTAAATAGAACCTCTAGATAACAAGTTAAATTACAATATTCAAATATTATCTAAATATATTTGCAACCTGTATACCAGTTATAATTAACTATTATACTAAGGAAAGTTTAGTTAAATTGCAATATTTTAACTTTACAATTCTTTAGTTAAATTTGGCCTACTACTTAGGGACCATCCTGTACAAATACAAATGAGAATTACCATTTGTGTTTTTAAAAAATAATACAGAATATACCAAAGAGTTGTAATAATTTTTAAATAATAAAAACCTAAACAAATTGTTCTGATTTACTTATATAAAATTAAAGAAAAAAATCTAGTAATATATCGGTATTGTCATATAGAATAAAAAAATAATAACTATACATGGTATTTCAAATAAAATTTAAAATATTTTTATTTTACCCAATTATAGCCTTAATCATAATTTATTTATAATTATGGAATTTAATGGCGCTTCTTTCGTAATAATATATTATTAAATATTAAATAGTTTTTATTTAGTTAAGAAATAAATAAAGGTCGCTTTTTTATTTGGATCTATTTTCATCTTTGTGAAATTCCACGAATGCTTATACCTAAATACCAGATTACCGTTAGTGTCGGGTTATTAGGTGTTTAACCCATCATGTTTCTGTTCCGTCAACGTTGTGCAAGCACTAAAACATGCAATTTTTGCATTTCACTGCACTTTTTGTACGACGCGGTAGTGCCACCTTGGACGGTATTTTTAAATAACTACTTCCCAAAAATGTTTTTAAGGCCCGGGATTGAACCGGCGACTTTTGGGTTTTGAGACCAGACTCACTTCGCTACCGGAGAGGCAAAATCTTAAGGGATGGTCTTCTTGTTGAGTCACACGCCTGGAAAGAATGGGACCGCTTCGGTCCTGGTCCCGGGGTATACGGGCTGACCCTGTTCAGCCCTATTGACCCCTATGAACTGGCCGATCGCCTGAAACAAAATAAAAGAAAAACCCCAAAAAACCCAAAAATTCTAATTAAAAAACGACGTTTCGGTGGCAAGTCTGCCACCGTTGTCAAGATTAAAAAATTAAGTTAAAAAATAAGAATAAAATATTAACTAATATTTAAATTAGAAATGATTAAAATTTAGATTATTTTTATATCTCAAACTGAAAATAGTTTGACACATATGTCACACATGAAAACTATTTTTCAGTTTGAGATATAAAAATAATCTAAACTTTAATCATTTCTATTTAAATATTAGTTAATATTTATTTATATTTTAGCCAATTTTTAACTTGTTACGAAACGTCGTTTTTTAATTTGGATTTTTGCGGGTTTTCTTTATTTTGTTTCGGCACGATCGCCGGCATGGGTCAATAGGTCTGAGCGAGTAACCATACCCAGGACCAAGACGGTCCCATTCTTTCCAGGCATGTACTCAACAAGAAGACTCATCCAATAAATGAATCGCCTAACTAATATAGAGCATATCTCAAAAATCTTAAGGGTCAATTCCATTAAGGTAACAATAGGGGGCATATCGCATGCCACATTAAATTTTATTTTTGTTATAATTTATATATTAGTAATAAAATTAATATATATATATATAATATTATTCCTTTAATTTTTATCATTACTAAACTTTTCTCTGATAACTTAATATAATAATAAATTTATTAATTAAATAATAAAATTTTATGTAGCATGCGATATGTCCCTCAGTGTTACCTCAATGAAATTGCGCTTTTAGACCAATGGGAATACGCCAAACCAATATAGGATATATTTAAATTTTAATTTTTCTGGGTGTAATTAGGCTTAAAAACTAAAAGTCCTCGTTTGGTTTAAGGTCTTTCTTGCTAGACTTAACACGTAGGTGTAAGGAAGGAATAGTGTTTCTATGAGTAACAAAATTACTTACAAAGTGGGATTGTTCGACTAGAGATTCAAAATTATTCCCCTACGTAATGGGGTGGGCTTGTTAGATAAAACATGATCCCAGGTGACTTTTCTTAGCACTGTAACGAACTTTAGCACTTAACCATGGGTAAGTAAGTATTTTAGGCCAGTACCAATTTTTGTATATTATTTATTTTACTGACCTAATTTAATTATTTAATAAAAATGGCATATAAACACTTTTTTATTACAAAAAAATAAGTAATTTTTACATTTTTACTTAAACGATTATTTACTTCGTAAAAACCTTAGTTGTACAAAACTCTCTATTTATTTAAAATAATACTTTTATTTTTTAAATCAAACAAAATTTTGTTAAAAGATTTTCTTCTTTAATAAAACTTGGTTTAATATTATTTATTTAATACATTTAAACTGTTATATGTGTAGCTTTTACAAAATGGAAATCATACATAAAAAATTATGACTAAAATCATATACAATTGGGTGGTTTGTTTCTTGTTTGCTACTTAAGCCAATACTTCAAGTGACATACTTACGAAGACTTTCCCTTGGACCAAGTATGACTGCTATGTTATGTCTGATATGCTACATCATATGCAAAAAGGTTTTTAAATATGTACAGACTGTCAACGGATGGGGTTTACAAGAGGACAATTGGAAAAAAATACAAATTTACCAAAAAAGTAATTCTTTATAAAAATGTTTGCTTGTAAAAAATAGGATTCACAAAGAGAAAATGTTGATTTTGTATACAGGGTTTGAAAAAACAAAAAAAATTGATTTTTTTCCCAAGAGTAAACTACCCTTATTTTTAATTTTTAAGCAAAATAACATTAGGACAATTTATTTGGAATAGTGTTTGTAATTGATAACCAAAATAATATTTTTTTAATTAAACTCTATTATTTGGCGAAAACGCTTAAATTACATTCGTTTACAGCTGAAAAATTGTGTTGTGTAGAAATTTGGAGAATGCAGGTGTTTTAAAAGCAAATTATAGCAGTTTTTAGGTTATTTTATTATGGCAATTTAAAACAATAAATTTTTCATAATTCCAAAAACACTTTTATGAATCTTTTGGTTACCCCTGTAAGAATTAATAGTCATTTAAAATGGTAAACCAAATAAATTTATTAAATAATATTTTGCTTAAAAATGAGAAAAATAAAGGTAGTTTACTAACAGAGAATAATCATGTTTTTAAGTTTTTGCAAACCCTGTATACAAAATCAACATTTTCTTTTCGTAAATCCTTATTTTTTACAGGCAAATTTTTTACAAAGATTGACTTTTTTCGTATAATAAACTTTTTGGTCCATTTCTCCGTTTGTTAACCCCATCTGTGGACAGTCTGTATATATATTTTTTAATTTTATAAAATGTTTGCAGTTGATAAAGTAGGAATTCAGCTAGAAAAAGGCCAGAGGCGTCATAGAAATAAAGACAGCAATTAACTATTTCTTTCCAATCGCATCGTTTAAATAGTGTGCTAGCAACAAAAAGGGGATAATTTGAAAGTGAGACAAAACTCATGACTACGTTTCTTTTTAGCTGAATAGTAGTCTAGTTTAGATAAATTATAAGGTTAACAAGTAAATACCCAATATGTTTTAAATTAATTAAAAGTACAGATACTATATTTTATTTAGAATTGCAAATTACTTTTGTCTGTTTGTGAGTCTTTAAAAACCATTGTAAAATGTAAAAAACTGTATGTTTTAGTGCCGTTGACAAAATGGGGAAAAGATGGATTAAACATCTAATATTACCAATGGTACTCTGGTACTTAGGCATAAGCCTTTATGGGCTGTTACATAGATAAGAAACTTAAAAAATAATGTACAAATAATATTTATAAAAAAAAACAACCATTGTAGTGTTACAAACGTGTCTTAAAAACATTTTTTTGTAGTTTTTGTATAGGTTATTAAAAATTTTACTACTAAATTACCCATATTTTATTTTAAGTACAAGATAAAGTATTTAAATTATTTTAAATTCAAACAAATTGCTTAATAACAACATTTTGAATTGTTATACATGCTAGTTAAATGTTCAGTCTGCGCAAAGTACTTTTAAAAAACTTTATTTTATAAAAAATACAGAATACAGGTTAAATCTAACGTTAACAATAGAGTTTAGGTGAAGAATAATTATACAATGCAAAATGGGTCTTATTTATAAGTTCGTAATGCTGATTCTGCTTTTCAGGAATCTCGTGAGAACGGCGTCCAAATGGTGGTCACATAACTCCTCCCTCCTTAAGACGAAAACAGCAGGGTAGTTGGCTGGTTTTCGGGTGGTTGCGATGCTAGGCTCTCTTCTTTTTTCTAAAATTTTCTTTTTTCTTTGGTAAATTTTCCATCCAATGAAACATACTACAATAAGGATTGCGATTATAGTAAAGGTGCTTAGGAAACTCCATCCAAGAGGGTGAATTTTTCTTGGGGTTGGAATTTTCATGTATGCAGCTTTTCTTGTAATTCATGAATTTTCTCCAAATCAATTGAATTTAAATTAAGTGGATCTTCTTTAATGCTGTTTATGTTAAAATGTCCAATTTGGATTGCTGGTAGTGTCAGTGGCGTCCCCAAAATTATTTCTTCTTTATTTATGAATTGGTGGTCCAAAATTTTAATTTGGCAGTTTGTCGGTATTTCGATTAGGCTCGGATCGTTGATCAATGCGTAGTTGTTTGATTGGCAGTTTTTATAGATTTTTAGTGGATTTTTTCCTGGTATTGCTAATACATATCGATTATTGATTTCCTTGACAATAGTTGTTTCGACTCGGACTTTGAAAGGGTGGCAATCTTCATTTTCGGCTTCTCTGATGAGGGCTTGGATGCAGTTGTTCGCTGATGGCTCCAAGTGATTTTGGCAAATGTAGGTCTGCTCAATAGCATGACAATTTTCGGTACCATATTGTAATTGATCTGTGCCAAGTATTAGGTAAGGTTGTTTTGGGACAATTATTGATTGGTTGACAGGAATTGGGAATAGGTGATAACTGTCAAATGATTCTTTTAAAAGTATTGGAAAATGTACAACAAATATTATTTTACTTTTTGAAAAACTAACCTCAAGGCCTGCTAAATGATAGTAAGATATTATATTTTTAAAATAAATTAATTTTTCTTTGTGATATAATTTATTTAAATATAATAAAATATTGTCTAGT
This sequence comes from Listronotus bonariensis, assembly GCA_014170235.1. Lineage (NCBI taxonomy): Eukaryota > Metazoa > Arthropoda > Insecta > Coleoptera > Curculionidae > Listronotus > Listronotus bonariensis. The sequence continues at coordinate 62,957 of JACEGR010001684.1, forward strand.
TCAGTAGCTGAAATTACTGTACTATGCAATGTATTTAGTTTTGCGAACATAATGGCATTTTCTAAATTATCAAGAAAAGTTATTAAATTTTGGCAATTTAAAATAATTTCTTTTAATGTATTTTCTGCCCATAAATATGTTATAATGTCGTTGATAGTATTGTTTACATCTTTTTCAAATTTTTCGATACGAGTTTGTATGAGCCTTTGATTTTTATCGAGGAGTGTAATTGTTTGATTATAATTATTAATAAGTTGTTTTGTTAATGAGATTTGAAGAGAGATTTCTTTATTTGTTGATAATTGATTATTTTCTAATATCGATATAGCTTTATTATATTTCTCACCGTCTTCATAGTCTAAGGTTCCGAAAAGCCATTTTGATGCTTTTCCAATAATATTGATTAATCCTCGTTTCGAGCGATTATGAGGGGTTATATTATTTAACTTAATTCTAGCGTTTAAAATTAAATATTGTGTATGCAAAAGCAAGTTAGGAAAACTAAAATGTGAATAATTTGCAGTGTATTTAGTTTTATTAAGCGATTTTTCTACGGCTAGATAAAAAGATTCTATATTATTTAATTGATTAATTATAGGTACTATTTCTACGTAATGAATAAAAGTATGTTTACTTTCTATAATTCTAGCTTTTCCTAAATGAAAAGGAAGTAATGGGAATTTCAAAGATGTTATTTGAATGTCCTCGGTACAGTATATCAAGTTAATTGTTATCAGTAGCATAACTGCATGAAGGCTGCGGTAGGTCAGGTTCATCGTGAATTGCCTGTAAAAGGTCATTAGCTTTAGTATGTGGTTTTTTAAGTTGTGACTTGTGTAAAATTTTGCCTTTTCTTGTTTTTATTTTTGAACCTAAATCTTGTTCAATGGTAGTTTTAATGAATTTTTGTTTGGTTTTGTTGCGCGTCGCGCATTTATTTTTAATATATCCTTTTGTACCGGGTATATGTGTAGGTGGGTCTTCGCGATTCTCATTGCGTTTTTCTATGACACGAGTTTTCGCATTAAGACTTGTTTCATGAATTTTGTTATATAAGACTTTAAGTCTGTCTCGTCTGTCGTTAATAAATTGATTTAAAATCATTTCATCGGTTATATTAAAAGGGTCAATGGCTTTAAGTCGACCGTTGATGACGTCAAAAGGGCGTTGTTTAGTGACGCTATGAATTGAGCTATTATAACCTATGATTGCATATTTCATCGTTTCTTTTATACTTATTTTTGGTCTTTCTAAATTTAAAACTCTAATATTGTCAAGAAGTGTAGAATGTAGGCGTTCTACAGGGCTATTACTATTAGAATTACCGGGTGTCGTAAAGTGTAAATTGATATTATGCAATTTGCAAAAATCTATTAAAAGGGATGTTTTAAATTCCGTACCATTATCGCAAGTTATTGATAACGGAATACCAAAATGTGTTATGAATGTAAGAAGTGCGTCAAATACTGTCGCAGCATTGCAAACAGGTTCTAAAATATAGGCTTGTCCGTATCTAGAAAAAACATCGATAATTGTTAAAAATTTTGTGTTTGAAAATTGAAACGTATCTAAATGGATTGCATCTAGGGGTTGTGATGGGGTTGCTGTAAGAGCAAATTTAATTTTTGGAGGGTGTCGGTCGTATTTTGCTTGCTGGCAAGTTTCGCAATTATTTATGTATTCTATAATATCGCGTTTCATTCCTGGCCAAAAATATTGGGTTTTAAGATCCATTAATACTTCGTTAATACCTCGGTGACAAGTTTTTTCGTGAAAATATTTTAATAATTCTTTTTGTCTTTCTTCGTCAGTAACATCAGTTAAAAATTTATTTGACATTAGTAAGCGATAAGAATGGTTTTTAAAAGTTTGTGTTAAAATATTTGAAAGTTGGGGCAAAAGATTAATTTCTGAATTTTGAATATGTATACAATGTGTTTTATTCGGGTCTACGAATTCCTTAAAAAATTTAATAATTTCGGTTTTAAAATTTTGTGAAAGATAAACAACTTTTCTTGTTTTAATTTCAAATGGTGTACTTTTAATAACGTGATAATTTCCGGTTTGTTTTTGATTAAATAATATTTGATTGGTGTAATAATTTACTGCGTTTTCGGTAATTGGGATATTAAGTATCGGATTTTCTGCAGCGGAATGTACTGTTTCGTTATCATCTAATTCTCGGGGTGTAGGTAGTTCTAAATTTTCGGTGGGGTTAGATTGATTTTGATTGGGATTAAATATTTGTTCTAGGTCGTCTAAGTCTTCGATTGATATAGGTTGTTCGCCACGTAAATATTGTTCGATATCGGTGTCAATTTCTCCAGGATTACCTACAAGAGAATCGTTTTCGGTCATATTGATTTCTATACGAGATAATGCGTCGGCGTTAGTGTTATTTTTTCCTTTTTTGTACACGATGTCATAATTATATTCTTCTAATTTTAATCTCCAACGAACTAATCGCGAACTTGGTTCTTTTAAATTAAATAGCCATTGTAGAGGTTTATGATCAGTAACTATAGTAAATTTACGTCCGAAAAGATAAGGCCTAAAATATTTAGTCGCCCAGACGATTGATAAGAGTTCTTTTTCGATTGTACTATAGTTTTGTTCGGCAGCGTTAAGAGTCCTGGATGCGTAGGAAACAGGAAGGTCATTACCTATTTTTCCTTGGCTTAAAATCGCGCCAATCGCGACATTTGATGCGTCAGTTGTCAATATAAAAGGTTTTTCAAAATCGGGGTATTGTAAAATTGGATCGTTACATAAGATTTTTTGCATAATTCAAACGTTTCGATAAATTCTGGAGTGTGTTTAATTGTCTCACCTTTTTTTAAACATTTAGTGAATGGTTTTGTTAATTTTGCAAAATTGTTTATAAAACGTCTATAATATCCTAAAAGTCCCAAAAATGACTTAATTTCTTTTGCGGTTTTCGGTATCGGGAATTTTTGAATAGCTAATATCTTTTTTGGATTTGGTTTAATGCCGTCGGGCGTGATCACGTGTCCTAAAAATTCTACATCTTTCCTTAAAAATTCCGATTTATCCAATTGTATTTTAAATTTTGCTTCGCGAAGTTTTGTAAAAACTAAACGTAAATTAGCAATATGTTCTTCTAGACTTGTACTAAATATTATAATATCATCCATGTAAACAAGACAAATTTTGTGTTGAAGGTCGCGTAAAATATGATCCATTACGCGTTGAAACGTAGCCGGTGCATTTTTCAGGCCAAATGGCATACGCACAAACTCATAGTGACCGTTTTCAACATTAAATGCTGTTTTCTCTATAGAATTTGGGTGCATTTCTATCTGGTGGAAACCAGAAGCAAGGTCGAGTGTCGAAAAATACTGACAGCGTCCTAACTTATCTAAAATATCGTTAATATTCGGCAAGGGATATCGATCGTCAATCGATTTATCATTGATTTTCTAAAATCGCAAACGATTCTAAATTTATTTTCTCCGCTCGCGTCTTGTTTTTTAGGAACAATCCAGATAGGGCTATTCCAAGGACTTTGGCTTGGTCTGATTATACCGTCGTCTAACATTTTGGAAATTTGTTTTTGAACTTCGTCTTTATAAACAAATGGATATCGATACGATTTTGTGTGAATTGGAATTTCATCTGTAGTTTTTATCTCGTGCTTAATTTGATTAGTAAATGTTAATTTTTCATTTTTAAAATAAAAAATATCTGAAAATTCCTTACAAAGATTTTCTATAGCGCGTTTTTCTTCGCTGTTTAAATGATCCGTGCGTAAAAGTTTAGTAATATTATGATTCTTTTTTAATTCATTTTTTGGCAAAAACGATTCAATATTATAAAGTTCGAAAAGTTCTTTCTTTGAATCCGGGAAATGAATAACCTTAATGGGTTCCGAGAATACTAGTGTTTCTCTTTCGTGAGATCGGTTAAAAACTTCGGTTCTCGCGACGCCTCGTTCTGCTGTTGTCAGTGTTTCAGGAAAATAAATATTTTTATAGTTTTCTCTGGGATTATTATATCACCGTTGTAAACTGACACGGGTACTTGAATCACGGATGCTTCGTGGGCGTTGATTGAAATAGTATAGTTTTCGGTATTTGTTTTATTATAATGTAAAGGTATTGATATGTTATTATTAATTAGGGCTTGGTTATTTAAATCGATAACAAAATTATATTTTTTAATTCGCTTAAACCTAAAATACCATCAAAAAATGAATGAAAGTCAAAAAGAGTAAAGGTTATTTCGTCGTTTTGATTTAATTCTGAAAAAGCGGGAATGTTTGCTTTAAATTTTACAAGCGTTTCTCCTGTACCGGTTTTTATTTTACTAGGACAATTAAATATTTTTTCTGGAAAGAATTTTTCAGCTATTATTGGTCGTAAAATTGATTTTGTACAGCCGGTATCGATTAAAAGTTTTATTGGGGGTTATTTATTTTTATGTAGGGTAAGCTATCGTTAATTTCTGTATGCATTTCTGCTATATCGGGTTGTCGTTCAGGCCGGTATTTGGAAAATTTGTGTAACTATCTAAAAAGGTGTCGGGGTCATTGTATCCATCGTAAAATATTTCATTTTGGTTAAAATTAGAAATATCAACATTAGAATAATTATTTTCAAGCTCATATGTATTTTCGATTTGTTCATTATTTTGTGGAGTTTGGCCTGCAGCCTCATCGTATTGATTTGTATCGGTTTGTGATGAATCAAATTGATTATCAATTTGGAAAAGTTCTTGGGATACAAAATTACGGGGTCCTGTAGGTTTAAAATAATTATTTGTCTGATAAGGTGGTTGCCTTATAGTGGGATTTTTAGAAGTTGTTGACATCGGTTCGGGTTTTGTATTTGGCACTTGCCCTGTGGGCTTAAAAACATTTTTGGGGGCCAAATACTTCTTTGTTCGTAGGAAAACGTCTTTGTTGCATTGGTCTCGATTGTATTGGAATCGGTTGACTAGGAAATCTAAAGTTATGATTTTGATAAGCATTCTGGTTTTGATATACATTTTGATTTTGGTATAAATTCGGCGAATAATAATTTGGATTATTTTGTCGAACGTTTTGTATCGGTCTATGTATAAAATTTTGATTGTGATTTACATTTTGTTTTGGCTGTGCCTGCGGCAATGACCTAAATAAATTTTGAGAGTACTGAAAATTTTCTTCTTCAGTTACCAACGTTATTGCCGTTTCTAAATTTTGTGGATTTCTTAGCCGAATAATACTTTGTAAATTTCCTGAAAGTCCACGAATAAAAGTTCTAAGAGTAATTTGTTCATATTGGCGTAAATAAATTATTTTTTCCTGTGCCGAAATTATATTAATTGGTATTGATGATAATTTTTGGGCTAATTTACTGCGTAAAATTTGAAGTCTTTTGGCAAAATCAAGAGCGCTTTCATTTTTATTTGGTCTAGCCATTAATAAATCTTGTTCAAGACATTCTAAATTTCGGTTATTTCCAAAACAATTTTCTAGGGCATTTTTAATAAGATCCCAAGTATTTAATTCGGTTCTGCAACCTACTAAAATTTGAGCTCTACCTATCAATTTTGTTTGTATTACACGAATTAAATAATTATTTAGAATATTATCATTATTTTGACCATAGGTCGCAAATAAGAAATCACAAGCTGATACAAAATTAGGTAATGTAATTGAATCACCATCAAAATTAGGGATTATATCAACGTACATTTTTAACATATTTAAATTGGGTTGTTGTTGTTGTTCTTGGGCCATTTTTTTGTTTTTTAAAGTTAACTTTTTGAAGAAATCGCCAACTAATTGGTTTATATCGTCTTCACTCATAAACTAGACAATATTGTAGTCCTATTATACTAGTTCAAATTTTATTAAAATGATGAAAACAATAAATTTATTTTGTGTCAGAAGTTTAAATATAATATCTCTCTTAAACTAAAATAAAATTTGTTTATTTCTTTAAAAAATTAAAAATTATTATTTTAATTTTATATATATATATATTTTTTTTCGTTAATCCATATATATCTTTTTAATTGTATTTAATTAATCAATAATATCTTTAATTTTGGATATTTAAATCTTTGATTTTTTTTTGATCCTAATCCTAACTTAACTACGGGAACTTCCTATTCAGGGAAGGGATGTGAAAAACAGGAATACTTGGCACTTACCAATCAGAATATTGGCACTCAACCTTTTGCCTGTCTCACGGGATGATTCTCCACCACTCTCTGTACTGCGCGGCTGATGGTCCTGAAGTCTGGATGTCTTCGGGATGAACCTGAAGTCTCGATGTCTTCGGGATGGTTCTGGTATCAGCACCAAAGGATTAAAATCCACGTTTTTCGCGAAAATCGGACCCGATGCCGAGAATTTTCACAAAACTGCACTGATCCTACCGACTGCGCCAGTTAAATGTTCAGTCTGCGCAAAGTACTTTTTAAAAAAACTTTATTTTATAAAAAATACAGAATACAGGTTAAATCTAACGTTAACAATAGAGTTTAGGTGAAGAATAATTATACAATGCAAAATGGGTCTTATTTATAAGTTCGTAATGCTGATTCTGCTTTTCGGGAATCTCGTGAGAACGGCGTCCAAATGGTGGTCACATAACTTGCTTTTATTCGGTTTAATATGAATTTTAATTACCTTAATGTCGAAAACCGGGAATTGCTCTTATTGTAAAATCATAACAGACAATACATATGCATTGCATATGACATGGTAATCTAAAATAAAACCTTACTTCTGGGGGACTGTAAAATAGGCTCTTTAATACATTTTTTGACAAAAAACGAACTTACAAAATGTTTCAATTTAATTAGACATTACTTCTTGGTTTCTTAACCAATTTTACTGATCTTTTGTCCAGATATAACCACTTTTATTAAGATCGTTATTTAATATGCCATTTACAAAAAGTTTAATAAATCATATTTTTTTCTTTTTGAGCAGTTAAGGCAACAAGTTCTTCTTTTTATTGTAAATAATTAGGAACCTAGGAAATTATTTCCATTTATTTCCTCATACTTAACTTGTCGATTCCGGGTAAAACTCAATGCCAAAATCAACGGTGACATTATATATTACTGTCTAACAACAAAGTTGTTTATATCAGGACCTTGCGTTTCGTGTGGACCTGTATAAAGTGTCTGGACTTCGTTACAATTGCAGGGTATCCTGGTTAGTGGATCGCAAACTGTTGCTACATTTTGATGAAACAAAAGATGACAATTAAATATTTTTCATGGCTTTCTTAGTTGTTGACATACAGGGCAATTTTATTTTTTTAGACCCCCTGATATTTCGGTTGTCTTGTAACTTACAACAAAAGTTTAAACGCATGGTTGTTAGATTTTCTTTAAATTTCATATTTTGGAGATACGAATGAAACATATGATTTTTTCTTATGAAACACCCTGTATATTTCTTATTTATTAAATCAAAAAAGAATCGAGATTTTCAAAAATATATACTATCATATATTTATTTTTAATTTAAGACCCTAAATTGATATTTTTAATTTTAAAATTAAATTTCGCATAGTGGGCCATAATATGGACTTTATTACCAAAAATTAGAGGTAACTTTAAGTTTATTATTAATCTACATTTTTCAGAAAAATATAAGTTTTGACTACTTTATCCCGCCAAGCACCCCTATTTACCCTCAATTTCACAAGTTTGTTCACTTATTAAATAATTAAAAACTGAATATTTTGTTTCAGCATCACTGTGTTTATACTCAAAACAGTATCTAAAATCAGTAGGTATCTATAATGTGTAGAAAAACATCAAATTTAAAACTAAAAATTAAAAATATTGAAACTGTTGTTTAATTATTGAAGTTGTTTGTTTTGAAGTAAATTTTAAAGGTAGCAGTTTCATTCACGGTTTTCTGACTATTTTGTTTTAAAACAAATTTTCCTAAAAATTATGGATACATACTAATTTTGGACACTGTTTTAAGTATAAATAGAGTGGTGCTGATCAAAATATTTTGTTTTTAATTCAATTATAAGTTTAAAAACTTGCGGAACCAAGAGTAAATAGGGGTGCTGGACGAGGTAAAATTATATATTTGGTTCATATCTCAAAAAATAAAAATAAAGAAAAAAAAATTCAACAACATTACTTTTTACTTTTGTTGTAAGTTACAAGACAACTGAAATATAAGGGGGTCTAAAAATTAAAAAAAAATAAAATTTGCCCTGTATGTTAACAACTAAGAAAGCCCATGAAAAATATTTTAATTGTCATCTTTTGTTTCATCAAAATGTAGCAACAGTTTGCGAATCCTAATCATAACCAGGATACTCTGCAATTGCAATGAAATCTAGACACTCTATACAGGTCCTACACGGTAGCGCAAGGTCGCGTGATATGGAAACGGTCTGTTGATTGTCATAAGAAGCAGTAGTTATTCTATAACCTGTCAAACCGTGTGATTTTAAAATCAAGTACCCTGGCAAAAAGTTTGACGGTAAATTCACAATTAAACATTTAGTTCTTCTTAGTATAACGCCGAATTATTAAAAACTTCTTGCAATACCAATATTTGATAATGATCTTGGTAAAAGGGGCAACAACCAGATCAAGAATCATTTAAAAGGACAAAAACTAAAAAGTAATTTAAATAAAATTTTGTAAATTTTTTGTTTTTCTTGTCCAGTACCCCAAACTTAAAAAGGCATTTTGCACTCAGATATGTTTGTTTTATTTTCCAATATTCTCAGGTAACTTTGTTATATTCAATTAAATTTATTTAGATGGCTGAGTAACAAAGCAACCGGTTTTCGAGTTTTATTTTGTTAATGACGACCACCTGAGCCAGATACACTTACTCTTATTAATTCCATATATTAAAGTTGTAGCAGAAGAGATTAAAAGAAAAGCCAGAAAATACGGAATCAAAATTGCGTTTAAGTCTGGAACAACTATTAGGAGTTTGTTGGAAGTGTTTCTACCAGGTACCATGTAAATGTGGAGCGTCGTACGGTAAAGCAAAATGCCCGTTAAACGTTAAACTTTTGGAACATAAAATCATACACAAAAAGGTAAAACATCCAAGTCTGAAATAGCTGACCATGTTTGGTCTAACGAACATATAATTAATTGGTCACAAGCACGGGTCGTTCACGGGGAATCTTATGGGAAAAAGCGCAAATTTAAAGAAGTTGTTTTTATAAAAAAAAACGAAAATATTTTTAGTACCAAGTGTTGAAATACCCACTATTTGGAAACCATTTTTAAAGCGCTCCATTGCTGGCGTCCTAAGTAAACAGCCTTATGCTTGATCGCACACAGCTCTGTCATGGGTAGATGCTCAACTAGACTGTATAAACCCAGTAGCAGTAGGAATTATTCTAGTTTACACTTGAAATTGGACAGAGATAGGGACTGCCCGAAACGTTGTGTGATTAGTAATTATTAAATACAATGGAAGTCCGAAGAACCTTTAGTACGACACTTATATTTTTGCAGTGAGAGTTAAATGCAGACTGCATTCTTATCAGTGTTCCATTCCATGTTTTTTCTGCTTAAAGGTACATTTAATAGGTTATAGTGCCTCAAATCTCTATCAGGGACTTTGAAGTGGAGACCAGACAGAAGGAAGGGGAATTTTGGAAAAATCTTTTATACCTCAGTAAATTATTTAAAAAAATTTTCACGTCTTCAAATCATTTAACAGTCAACATTTTTATAAATTTATTTTAAATAAACACAACTCTTTTAAAGTGTATATTCTAATGCGGTCTCCATATAACAGATAAAAAGCTTGATACACACATCGGTAATACAGGGTTAAAAACGTACTTGGCTTTTATATTCTTTACATGCTCTTTTTATGAATCCCACATTTTACTTGCCTCACCCACTATTTTTCAAAATGAGGTCTGAAGGACCACTGGTTGTCTAGTATGACACCAAGGTCTTTAATATTATTGAAACCTTCCAATTCCCGGTTGGTAATTAAAATAATTGTTATTTATTAGACTTTTTATTTTGGAAAACTTTATTGATTGACATTCTTCTAGGTTTAAAAAAGGCTATTATTCTTACAGTACGAAAAAGTATATTTATAAACGATAGCCTTCTTAACGTAAGAGGCTTTGAATGTATCATCATCGTTGTACCACAAGAGCTCACTCATCGTTCGGCAGAAACCACCCTTCGTCGGGAACAAATTAGAAAACTTTATGAATAATAGATTTGTCTTATTAACAGGGGGCAAAGTTTACGGCAGATTAATAGTTCCGGGGTGACTACGAAATTGTGTATGTTTTATTCAGGAAGCATACGCGGGAAAGGAGATCGTAAGGAAAAAAGATGAAAAGAATTTGTTTGGTGTTGTTTTTATTTTATGTAGCGCTTATATGGGCTTATATTTATATTATTAAATAATAATGTATATTTATTAAGTGCCTTTTTGCTATTTATAGAAAATGTAAAAAGTAAATTTTTCATTGTAGGTACTAGTAGTTTTGTTTATAATTAGATTAAATGTATGTTTTAAAGGTAAAATAAATTGTAATGATAACCCTATTTTTTTACATGTATTAATAATATTTATTTTATAACAAAATATGTTATACCCTTATATTTATTTACTTTCAAAATACGAAAATAATATACAGAATATATTTAAAGTTTTGTTAATAATTATAGCAGTTTGAGTCCAAGCCAAATATTTGACGTGGTCAGACATGTGTTATCAGATTTATACAAACAAGTTTTTTCTTCCTTTATTTTGCTTTCGATTAACTTGGTATATTTATTAGTGAATTATGTCTACATTAGAACAAGAGTCAGATGCGGCAGACTTACTCTAGTTATTTGCCTAATATAAAAAAAGAGAAAGAAAAAGCAACGAATTAAACTTTTGTAAAGGTGAATTCGAAGACATTTTTGGCACAAAAACTTATAGCCCAAGCACAAAAGAAAATAGCGAAACCACTACTTCCACAGGTAATACACAACATTTATATAAAGATAAACAACCACAAAAAATTCTTACATTTACTAAACCGTCAAACAAATCAAATACAACAAAAATAAATACATTTGACAGAACAAAATCAATAACCTATAAAAAATATAAACATCTTTTTTATGTCACAACAAACAAAAACATAAACCGTTGCCTGCTATCTGATCTATGGGCCTTGGAATTCCCAAAAATGCAGGACGTAGTTTTGACAAAAAAAAGGTTTTAAAAGAAGTCAGACACTGATAAAAAAACTGACAATTTAGGCTCTAAATAAATTAAAAATCAACATAAGATTGAAGACTGTATGGAAACTCAGTCCAACTTTACACCAAAAATCGCAATAAACCACAGCCACAAGCAACATTCTCCGTAATTATTGACCGAGTAGATTTTGAGGTTGAGGACTCTGAAATTAGTAAAAAATTAGATAATTGCCACATTGAACACAGGTTTTGCAAACGCATAATCTCCAGAGCAACTAATAAACCAACGAACCTTATTAGAATAATCACTAATGACAATAATACATCGCAGATGTTACTAAAACAAGGGTTGTTTTTCAAACATAAACTTTATTCAGTTTACCCCAGTAATGTTCCTCCACAAACACCTTAGCCATGTTGTCGTTGTGAAAAATACACACATATTACCGCAAACTGTTCGGAACCTTTAAAGTGCAATAAGTGTGGAGCTTAACACAGAACTATATATGCTCATCACAACAGCCCCCAAAAGTGCCGTATACTGATCAGAAGAGCATGGGGCGTAGTGTCTAAAATGCCATAATGCCCTTAACGCCCACTAAATCCAAAGGAATTCCAAACACTAAAGTTAGAAATTTAAATAAACCTTCATAGGATATAGATAATACAAAAACAAGAAGCAAAATCCATGCCTCAATAACAATACATGACACAATTATTGTAAACACCTTTATTAGAAAGCTAAAGAAAGCTAAATAAAGAAAAACACACCAACAGAGAAGAGCTACTTAAAAAACTGAAGGTTCACTTAATATATCGGTTAACACAAGCTAACCTGTAGTTAAATATTTTCTTTCTGTAATTTAAATTTGTTCGTGGTTAAAGGCATTAATAAAAATTGGATGCTCTTTTACTTCAGAATACAGCACATTTTAGTAACCTTTGGTTTACAAAACATCTACTTTGGATTTCTTTTTTTTAATTAGGCAGTATGCTACAACGGCAACAATGCCTAGAAAACACTGTTTTTTGTTAATTTTGAGACTAACAAACGGCTCCCACGTGAAAACAAAATTTACGCTCGACGTCAGACGCGTGGCGTAGCACCTCGAGCGTTCGTACGCGTAACATGACTGAGTTTATGTACCTGTTGAGTTCAACTAAACTGGCAATTGTAAAATTTATATTATATTAACTAAGGACTACAAAGGAAAACAAATTTAAAAAAATGTTTTTTTTTAATATATGAATAAATTTATTATTTTTTTGAACAAAACAAAAAGCGATTTAAACTTAGCTCTAAAAACTGCAATTCCTTACCCATATTATTTCTGTAGGCGCAACGGTTTCCGAGATGTCTGTACTAAACATCGAAAAAACCTACCCTGTATATAAACTATTGGAAATGTGTGTCTCATAAAAATAAAAATGGTAAAGAAAGTAGGAATTAAGCCTAAAACAATTTATTTGCTGGATAATCGACGGGTTTCAATATATTGACATTCTTTAAGGTTTTTTTACTTTTTATTTCCCTTATCCTTTTAGCTAAATAAAAAAATGTTGCTTTGGTATTTTAGTAGAAAACTTTTCATTCTCTTTTTATTTGGACAATAAACTCACAGTTTGACTGTAAAAACAAAAGAAGATAGAAGTACGGCCTCTATAAAATAAAAAGAATTTATAGTGTCAATCGGAGCTGGGTCTCATATAAGACTTTTCATTGCCAAACTTTCGGCTTTGTTTACACTTAAATCAATCGTCACTTTATTTGAAACCGTAGTAGAGTTTTTATGTTTCTCCAAAAAGGTTATTGCTTGTTTAGAGAAAATTGTCTAAAAAACAGTCTTTAGTTTGGTTTTTATTGGTTGTTGAATTTTATAATAAAAAATGCTTAAAGTATTCTATTAAAAATTTATCTAATTTATAAAACAAAAAAAGATTATACTAAGTATTAAAAAAATATTTTACCATTATTGGTAAATAGAAAATTAAAACTAAGCCACTGTATGCTGCATAAATGAATTTTATGGGATTAATAAAAAAAATATTTAACGTCGGCAAATGGGATGTTTTTTTGTAATGCAGGATATTTTAAAAAATGTTTTATAGTATATTTTATTTTCTGGAAATACAAATTTTAATTAAAGATTATTTGGCTTCTATCAGAATATAAATAAATTCAAGATAAATATTTTAAAAATAGTACACTTTTTTATGTATTATAAAGCGCTAGTCTACTTTAATTTTAATTTACGTAATATCACTTTGTAATCACGTCACATCATGGTATTTTATGAGTTATTTGTTTTTGGAAGATTACGTTTACACAAAATATTATTTGGCTTTTCTCCAGAATAAAATAAAAAGTTTATTGAACATTTTAAGAAAATTTAGACTTTTATACAGTGTGTCTACGTAAGTTGGCGTCATATGGGAAACTTTTTTATTATTGGTTTTACGAAAAAAGTTATTCTTTATACAAAGCTTCTGCATGATCCAAAATTTAAAAATCAACCATCAGATATTAAATTGTATTGGTCATCTACGACGTTTGTCAAAAAATGTAATTTTCGGTTAAGAGTAAAGTACCTGTATTTTTGCAAATATCAAAAATTGTTATAAAGAACAACTGTTAAAAATATTAAAAATTAATTCCACTTGTGCAATTTTGTTGATTTACAAGAAAAAATATTTGGGATTTTTTTTCTGCGATAATGGTGAAAATTTAGGTTTATACATTAGTGCACCATATTTTATGATTATAAATGTTATAGGACAGTTTCAAATAAAGTTTTATAAATTATGTTATCAAAACAAGAAAAATGTACAATGAATTGAATTTTCTTGATAAAAGAAAAAAAATTACCATATTTAAACCCTACTTTTATTTTAAACATCGTTTTTATTTCTTTTAAAAAGTAATCTTAACTTTATTATATTATTGAAAGAGCGGAATAGTTCTTCGCAATGTAATAAAGCTAAGTTTCCTTAGATATTTTTATTCTGGAGAGAAGCCAAATATTATTTTGTTAAACATATTGTGTTTGATAAAAACAACATCCCTTAAAAATTCAAATATAAGTGTGGAATTATTAATTATTCCTTTTAGGTCTTTGACTGGTTTAAAAATAACTAGATTCGTACGTATTTAAAGTGCCGACTATATATTAAAGGTTTCTGTTTTCTGTATTATTTCTTTTAACGGATTTTTCTATCATTTAAAAACCCAATAACCTAGCAATAAACACAAATAAATTAAAAATTTTCTTGAACCACTCTGTATGTACCATTTAGTTAAAAATCCTTCTCGTCCAACATATTCTTCATAATAAAGGCATACTTGGAAAAAATAGTTTATGTATTGGCTGGCCAGGTTTAAGATATACAGGGTGTTTCAGTATATAATGCTAGTCTCTAAGAGTGTAAATCGTTAGGTGATTTAAAGACAACAACTTTAAATTAACCCATGTTCCAAATGTCTTGAATATTAAAATACCGGGTAGAAAAGTTTTAAAAGAATATGCTTTTGGACTAAGTAAACTGTGTTTAGGTCGTCATATTTTGGCGTCAATAATTTGTTGTAGCATTTTTTCATCACCTTTGGAGGCACCTTATATATAAATGTTTTAAAATAGTGTTTAAACCTTTTTTAAAGTAAAATAAACATAAATCCTTTGTCAATTATCTGCGCTAATTGGATTATAGCATATTTCGTTATATTCAGCTAACCAACTCCATTTGCACACATAAATAAATAATATTATCTAGACTAATAGGATAATATTGTTAATACTAAATCAAAATTATTTATCGCTTAGAGAGAATTATGCATGAAACCAACTAGATTTAGTTGTTTAATTATTATAATTGTACCTATTTCCGATTAATTTTGACCTTTGGATCATATTTTATGTAAAATTATTACTTTTTGACGAATAAATAAAGCATTACAATTTTTGGATTAAAATGTTATGTTTAAGATTAACATAATAAATGTGTTTATAAAAAGTATTTCTAGTCAGCAGGCGTATAATTATAAACCCTATACGGTGCTTTTATAAAATTAGGACCCTCCTCCCAACTTTTAAATAAATTGGTATTTTTTTATGAATATTTAAGGATAGTAAGAGAACATAAACCAAACTTTTAGGAAAGAAATTACAGATATAAATGTCAAACTGAGAGTTTGGTGCCTATTGTAAATAAAAAACAAAGAAATGGAAAGGGGGTCTTGTGGCACATTATTTTAAACCCTCTGACGAGTAACTTAATAACTCCAGGATATTAAGTTTATAATTTTACCTACCACAAAATGGCGGTACTTTGAAAGTTACCTGATTATCTCATTTGGATGGCCATATTGCCAAAACAAATAAAGTTAGATATACGTAATAATATTACGTACGTGTTTTCTTTCTTTAAAAGTCTTTTAAATACTCTTTAACGGTAATATATTATACAGGGTGCGTCATTAAAACAAGTTATACTTTTTGTCCTAGTATGTATATTATCGTCAATATCACCATTAAATAGATCCATAAAAGAGCTTTAAAAAACTACCACAATAAGTGTACCTAACTTCATTAGATTCAGAATTATGGCCCTTCCTTCAAATGAGGTACTCAGGAAATTTATAAAATACCGCCATTTTTTAGCAGGTAAAGCTATTTACTTTTTATTTTGGGGTAATAAAGTACTTTTCAGGTGTTAATAATTAATGTGCCACAAGACTCCCCTTTCATTTAATTTTTTAAATGGCACTTAGCTTGTAGTTTGACATTTATATATGTCATTTCTTGTCTCCAATCTGGTGCCCTACTGAAGTCCTTATATTTTTATGAAAAATAACAAGCCATTTAAAAGTTAGAAGGGGGTCCCAAATTTAGACAAGCACGGTATATGTGTTTGTTATACAGGGTAAGATAATTTCTTTCACATTTCATTAATTTATTTTTGACAGAGGTGACAAATTTGACATTTTGTTTTGACTGTTTTATTTCTTTTTTTTTTCTACAATAAAAGGTTAACTTTATTTAAATTGATCTCTAGTACCTTTTTTTATAAATCGAATTTTAAAAAACCATACATACCAGCAATATGTATGTAATAAAAATATTATTTATTTCAGGAAATCATTAAAATACAGGTAAATTATTAAAAACGTTAATTGTTAGCCCCTTAAACTTTATAATACAAATAAAAACTGTTTTTAAAATTTTTATCACATTTTAATGACTTAAATAAATTTATTTTTCTATTACATGTATACAAAGTACTGAGTTTGTCTGTACTTAAAATGCCATTTTGTGAAAACCACACAAAACACCAATTTGTATAAAGTTAATCGTTTTTGTTAAAAAAATACGTAAAGGAATTACGTCAAAACGGTCAAAAAAATTCAAATTTGTTACCTCTCTCAAAATACATACTTATAAAAAATGAAAACATAGTGTTAACCTGTCTTATACTGACTTACTCTAATATACCTTTACCTATGAAAAGAAGAAACTTCCTAACGAAGCGCAATATAACTTTTTTATGTAAAGTTTTTATTTATTTTGACTTACTTAATCAGGGGTGACATTTATGACCATACATTTCCGAACAGCCTGTATAATAAAGTTATTTTTTTATTTGTTAACAATTATAGTAAAATAAAAATATCGGCTTTGTCCATTAGTTAATAATTAAATCCCAACAAAACCTGTGAATATTTCTTATTTAGAAATGGTTGCTTTTAAACGACTAATATTTTAATACTGATGTAATTATCTGGTTTCTATTACTATTATTATCAATTCTAAACCATTTTGTCAAAAAAACTGGTATTTAAAAGATAACTTGACCAAAAACACACCAATACCTACTACCAGGTACTTGCTAATTTAATTTCATACAGGGTGTCTCTAAAAAGTCCGTACAAAATACTACCACAAATTCCGTGGACCAAAATACAACGATCTAATGCAAATTACCTTAAGCTATGTACAGACTTGGATACAATCAGGACAACATTGTCGGCCGACTGTATCTTGTTCAAAAAATTTTCAGCAACAAAGTTGGCCAACATTTACAGATACAAGTGTTTCGCGTCCACACTAGTTTTAAAGCTCGTACAAACGTGCCGTTGTTTTCCATCTTAAACGGAAAACAGGCGACTTGCCGATTTCTTGGATTAAAATGCCCACCGACGTTGCCATGGCGTATGCAACAAGTCGGCCGATTGTATCTAAGTCTGTACGTAGCTTTAGGTTTTAAGCAACGGGGTGTTGAAAAAAAGTTATTATAGCTTTTATATCATGTTGCTATGGATATTTTTTTAAAACTTAGGAAACGCGTTTTTGCCTGGAAAGAACCATATTAATTAAAAAAATAAATAAAAATAATAAAATTTCAAAACAAATGTTTTTGCCGATTGTATCCAAGTCTGTACGTGGCTTTAGGCAAACTAGGCAAATAGTCTATTGTTTGCAAGATACAGGGTATCAAAGTTTTTATTTTATTTTGGGAATTTTTAAATATTTTATTAATTATAAGACATTTTGCTACAAAAGTCAGTATTAAAAGGTGTTTTGGAGTGAGGAATCAAAATATGTTAATGATATTTTTTTAATTGTAGAAGGCACCACCTGCAGTCGTTTAATTAGTTCCAGAAGTAATAACTTTTTTTTACTCGTTATAATAAAATTTATTTATCACTAATTTTTCCATATGTTTTGCTTAAAAAAGGTATTCTTAATAAATATAGCTACGACCAACCGTATTTAAGATATTTCAGATTAATCATTTTATTCCATACTAAAGTTTGTCTATTGCATTTATTCACGCTTTATCTAGGACACTCGGTAGTGTCAAAAGGTCTGCACAAAATGCTACCATAAATTCTATGATCTAATGCAATTTTCCTCTGTGAAAAAGCTGCTGATTTGCAAGATACAGGGTGTCAATTTTTCCATTTATTTTCTTTTACTTGGACACCCTGTATCTGGCAAACGATCGACTTTTAGTAAAGGCGAATAAAAGTAAATGGTAGTATTTTGGCGTAAGGAAATTATAGTAACCATTTGTACAGACCTTTTCGAAATAATCCTGGTGGCGTAAGTGCGTAAAATGAAACAATTTAGTGTCAAGTGCGTAAAAAAATGAAACAATTTTTTTAAATGTGTTAAATAATTAAACATTTAACCTAAAATATCTCAGAATCCGTTGCTCGTAGCGACGTTTATCAGGTATATCTTTTTTTTTGTAAAAAATTTTTAATAAAAAAATAAAATTATTTGCCAGAATCATATTTTACCAAGGTAAAAAAGTAATGACACTTTAAACAAATGCAGAAGACTGCAGGTGGCTCCCTTTACATTTATCAGCAAAAATATAAGTAGCTTTCGATTCCTTACTTTAAGAACAACCTTTGTACTGAATTTTGTAAAAAATCAAAAACCAAGAAAACAATAAAATTTTTAACACCCTGTATCTTGCAAACGATCAACTTTTCGACAATAGTAAATTACGTTAGATCGTTGTATTTTGGCCAACAAGTTCATGGTAGAATTTTATAGACCTTTTAGAGTTAACCTGTATATTATTATAATTTCATTTTTTGCAAGCATGCAAAATATTAGGGTAATTAAAACGCAATTTTGGGCTTTTTATTTTTATTTTAAAATTAAATAAATATTTTTTAAGGAACACTATTGCAGCCTAAAAAATTTGGTAAATAGTGTGCCACAATTTAGTAATTTATGATATACCGTTTTATTACTCGTTCACAATTAATTTAATTATGATAAATTTATTTATTCAAGCTAGCTTAACTGTAAAGATTTTTATAGCATAATTTTTTTACGATGACCCATAATAAATCAAAAGGCATAATAAATTAGGAGCTTGTCAAAGAAAGTTCATCCAATAAAAAAAATATACAACATGTAAAATATTACTTAGCAAAAATATTATAAAATAGAAAAAATGAAATAAACTATTAATATTTTTTGTAAATAAATTAAATTGTAGGATTTTAAATAAGCTGAGTAAATTATTTTATATATTAGATAGAAGATTTTTAATACAGTATTATTTTAGAGCGAAGCCCAAGCTATAAAATGTTTTTATTAAATACGATTCAACGATTACAAAATGTTGTTTACTTGTATTTAGAGCACAATGTTAGTGCAGTTTTATTTATAATACACATACATAAAAAATGTTAATGTAACAATTGTTTTAATTCGCATATTTGGCATTCCACCTAATATTAAAAAAAACATATTTTTTTTAAATCGACCAATATCCTTACAATACTTACTTTGTACCATTTTATTGACAAATATAAAATCTAAAATGACCCAGTTAGAATCAATATAAATATTTGATAATATACAGAATTAAACTATATTAAGCGCGGTTTAATTAAAATTTATATTTAATAATAATTAGCTCTCCTATGAACAGATCTAACCATTTAAAACTCAAAATTGGTTGAAATTCTATTTGGCTTCTGTTGTTATGTAGTGATGTATTTCACATGAAGTTGGCAATAATTATCTGTGAATAGAGTTTCCATATGTTTTTTTCTAAAAACTGGTCTGCTGTTGGTCATAAGTAAACTAAGTTAACAATTCTGCTATCACAAATGAAGGTTAAGAATATTTAAACGGATTCTTATGAAGCTTAAAAAGCTAAACCGAAACTGTGTATCTTATTCCTCTTTTAAAACAATATTTAAATCAATCAATAAACAGTTTTACTACAACGCGTAGTATAGTATTACCTTCCGTACTAGCTTTTTACTTTAGAGATTAGATTAGATTAGATTAGCCTGGAGGTGGATTGTATATCCTTTAACACTGCAACCCGTTCGGTTAATTGCGGTCTCGTCATTGTTAAACACGCTATCCAGTCGCGTATTCACCAAGCACCAACTAATTTATCAGACTGATAGCCTATAGTTGTGGCATTTGCATTAGCAGATTATCAGTCTGATAAATGTTAGTTGGAGCTTGGTGAAAACAGCGGTTACTAGACTCTACAAGCTTAAAACCTCCTTGGTAAATCTTGCCGCTTTAGGTTTTTCCTCACCCAACCTTGCAAACCGCAGACGCCAAATGGCTTCACAATACCACCATAAGTGTTTTGCAGTTTCTTTTTCCTCCTGGCCAGGCGCATAGTTTCCATGTGTTTATTTAGTCTGCATCTTAAAAACATGGTATTTAAATAAGATTATAACATTTAAAGAAGGAATTATATTATAATGATGATCTGTTTAATTTAGACCCTAGGTTTCCTCTTCATGTTTTAAATCAAAATTGCGATAACAAATTTTATAGTTCCAAAATTTATTTTTACACGAACATATGGCAACCATGTCTAAATTTTTAAAGAAAACCCTGTTTCTGTTAATAATTATCGCGGAGTGAACTCGACCCATGGCGGACTGCAGTGACCTGTCAGTTGACTCATTATCCTTATTACCGCCCCTATCCAAGAAAGACCCGGGTTTAATTCCCGGAATCATACAGTAGTACTCTGACTGGTAAACCATTCCATATTGTGCTTTGAAGGCAGGTTAAGCTTATGGTTCCCCTTATCTTTGAAAAAACTAATATTCTACGTAACTAAAATATGTGTAAGAAAGCACCTACGCTATGCATATATATTAAGTTTAAAAAGTACAATCAGTTTAAAAAATAGACACACAACAAATTTATAGCTTAATTATTAAAATAGCACAATTCTAAAATGTTGTAAAAGCAACCATGTTTATTCAAATCAGGTTGGGCAATGCATTGTTGCCTGTATTCAAAATATTAATATCAAATATGAATTGAAATTACAAGTCCGGTTGTGACAAGTGAACCGTAGCTCATTTGATTCATGCTTTATGAAATTTTATTTGTAACTATAAATTCCAAATTGACAAGGTTAGCGGAGATATTATTAATTAAATTTAATAGAGCATAAATACAAACTGGTCTCGGTTTTAGTGGTCTTTCTAAATATAAAATTTATTTATGCTTACTTATGATGGTGCAAATTCGATTTCTGATAGTAACCAAAGAAAAATAATAAGAATCATTTTGCGTTTAAAGTTACTTTAAATCAACTAAATATTAAGAGTAATGTACTTAATATTTTAAAAATAAATATTTTTGTATTATTCTAAATTTTAACATTAATATAGCAAATTGGCAAGTTCTTTAATAAGATTATGTATGCCGAATATTCGTATTTCAAATCAACAGAAAAAAGTCGCACAAAAGCAGGTAAACGAACAACTCGAAGCAAAATTCGAATAAACTTTAAGTGCGACACACAATGTTAGAAACAAGATTTTTCTACGGATGTCGTAGAAATGTAAAATGATAAATATATCCTAACTCTAATATTTCTCAACGTCAAATTTATAAAGACTAAAGAAATATACAAATTATTGTTTTTTTAATTAATTGTAACAAAAAAATAATTAACATTAACTACAAAATAAAAAGTAAATAATAATGTAATACCTTCGAAATATTAGAGATTTTTACTTTTTAAAAAATAAAAATTTTAAAAGTAAGCCATAGTCCTGCCTTCTAATAGGTATATCAGAGTATTTGTCAATTTAAACTATTATTTGCTGTTTTTTTATCTTTGGACAAACCACGAAGGCTTAAAGCCTAAATACTAACGTACCGTGGGTATCTTAAGCGAGGTAAGAGGGAGTTTGTTCACACGGGACTTAAATACTTGAAGATTGGGGGAGAAGGAAAGACCTCCGCCAGCAGCAGGTTCCACAATCTAGAAACTCTAGGGATAAAAGAACGAACAAAGTGAGAAGTTCGAAGCCTGTTCAGTTGGACCGTATAGGGATGCATACGCGCGGAACCACGAGTTTCTCTGTTGGGAACCGTGAGTGGAGGAACTATACTGGACAATTCTTTAGAGCAGAAGCCATGGAAGTACCTATAAAAAGCGATAAATCCCCCACAGCCCGACGATGGGCAAGAGAGGAAAGCCTTTCTGTAAGTGAAGGATCATTAATGAGACGAATAGCTCTTCCTTGAATAGAATCAAGAATGCTTAGGGTTGTGGGGGACGCCATGCCATGATTTGGGACACATACAAAGTTTATAAATTAGAAGCGGAAAAATACTTTTGGTTCGAAAGAGAAATCCAAGCTTTTTTGAAGCTGCCGTGGCTATAGATACAATGTGTTTATGCCAGTTAAGGTTACTTTCAAATGTGACGCCCACAAGATTGAAGGTGTCTTTGCTCTGTAAAACTTGGCCGCTCATAAGTAGAGGATTAGTATTTGATGACTCTTTTCGCGACAATTAACATGATTGTGTTTTGGATGCATTAAAGTGGACGAGATTTTTGGCGCCCCAATCCAATATTAAATTAAGATCCTGCGAAAGAGATATCTGCAACGCTCTGCGTTTGTTTTCCAAGTCAGATTTAGTAATGGGTTTAGGAACCTGAAAACTGGAGTGTAGGGTATTATCGTCGGCGAAACTATGAATGGAATTAGTTGTGGACGAGAGAAGGTCGTTGATGTGAAGAAGAAACAATGTTGGTGCCAGAACTGAGCGCTGAGGGACTCCAGCATTTACTTGGTGAAATCTTGAAAAATGGCCATCCACAATAACTGATATACGTCGATCAGATAGATAACTAGAGAGCCAAGTACAGAGTTTAGTTGAAAGACCATAGGAGGGAAGTTTATTAAGAAGTGCGGCATGCCAGACCTGGTCAAAATCTTTGGATATATTAAGAGCAACGATCTGGGACTCACCTAGAAACTCAAGAGACTTATTCCAACAGTGTGATACGAAGGAAAGACGATCTGCTATAGATCTTTTGTGGCCAAATCCATACTGCCTGTCATGTTGCTTTAAGAACCAATAACAAACGCAAACTAATGCACCAAGTAACTACTTTGCACACGCGAGTATAAAAACATTTTTGGTAACATCCTGTAGTGTATAGGTGCTACTAGAGACGTAGCTCCACCAAATTACAGCTAAGTATTTTTTAACGATATATTTTATATTTACACACACAAAACAAAATTTTTCACTAATTACACAGCCCCACAAAAATAAAAATAGGTGGTCCAAAGAACTAGATCATAGTATCTTTATGTTTTTGGGGTCGTCGAATCCGAGTCTGGTGTCGGTTTGACCCCATCAGGTTATGGTCGGGGTTATTTCAAGGTCAAGTCATTAAATTTTACTGAAAATAGACCACAGACGTGGTATCTTTATGTTTTTGGGGTCGCTAAATCCGAATCCGCAGTCAGTTTAACCCCATGAGGTCATGGTCAAAGTCATTTCAAGGTCAAATTATCAAAATTAATTGAAAATAGACCACAAAACCTTTATGTTTTTGGGGTCGGCTAATCCGAATCCGAAAGGCATCCATTTGACTACACATTCGGATTAAGCGACCTAAAAACCCCAAGATATCATGAATTTTGGTGCATTTACGATAACTTTTGATGATTTGACATTGATATGATATGGATCTTAAACTCATAAAATCAGTTTGACCTCGGATTCGGATTCAGTGACTCCAAAAACATAAATATATTATCATTCTGGTCTGTTTTTAATAAAATTTAATGATTTGACCTTGAAATGACCCCGATCATGACCTAATGGGATCAAAACTATGGATTCAGCGACTCAAACAAAAATATAACTTGTGATCCCTTTTCAATAAATTGTGATGATCTGACCCTGAAAAGACCTTAACCCTGACCTGATGGGGTCAAACGGACCCTAAATTCGGATTAAGTGACCTCAAGAACAAAAAGATACCATGGTCTGTTCTTTCGGACCTTCAACTTTGTTTACTTGTTGAGCTGTAATTGACCTTAAAATGACCTTGACCCTGACCTGATAGGATCAAACCCACCCCAAATTCGGATTCAGCGACCACAAAAACTTTAAGATACCATGGTCTAGTCTTTCGAACCACCAACTTACAGTTTTTTATGGGGCTGTGTTATTTATTTTTTAGAATATTTCTAGGAAATCTATAAAAATCTAAAGATGACTCTATATTCTAACCACGATTTTTTTTAGTTTCGAGCCGTTATTTTTTAAATCTAAGAAAACCGCTGAACAAGAAGGCCAAAACTTAACGCAAAAAGTATTCTTAACAAGCAGTCGACATTCTACAAAAATGAATAAGAAGAAAACTCCTTGCTGCTTGAAATTTCCTTGTACTGCAAGGTCGTATCTGTCGAGCTTTGTCCAATCCGGAGATATAGTTTTTTTTACACTAACCAAAGGTATTTCTTTCAGAGCTAATCTAATATCTCTTCTCCAGATCAGACAGTGTTCGTCAGATGCGACCTTGCAGTGAGAAGAAAGCCAAAACTGCGGATTTTCTTCTGATTTTTAAAGAGTTGCAGGTCCAATAGCATTTCTTTTTAGTGTTAGGGTTTTCAACTCGTATTTAGTTTTTTGTTCGTTAAGAATGATCAAATTATTGCATGGTTACAAAAAACATAAATTTAATAAACAAAGTGCGACTACACCGTTGTGTGTAATTTAAAGTATTTTTAAAGTTTTTGCACTAAGAATACCACAAATTTAATTTATTAGGTATTAACTTATTAACAATTTTTGTACTAGTTGTTTAAATAAGCTACAATAAAGGCAAATTAAATGCGTTTTAAGTTTTTATTGTGAATTAAATTATCTTTATCCAAATTTTATACGACCACAATTAAAAGTGTGCAGTTAAAGCGTAAACTTTTTAATTTTCTGAAGATTTTACAACCAAGTTATTAATTTTACGGCCGGTTTGGAACAATAACTATATTTTATGCCTTTTAAGGGTCCAATGGAACTTTGGAAATAATTATTTATGGTCAAAAATTAAAAGTCTTTATAAGTTTTTTTATTTTCAATATCAGGTATATATCTTTTTATTAATTATGTTTCAGCTGTAGCTAATGGCCCATTTTAAATTAAAACATTTTAATATTTAAATATACAGGGTTATCCAATTAGTGTGTCCAAGTGTCCACCATTAGGTATCCAATTATTAGTCAAAATACAAAATTGTTTAATTGGCAAGGTAGTATAATTTTAAATGCTTTTTAAGAGAAATAAATAAAAGAAAAACAGTTAACATTCATGTAGTCATTTAGTTTTATAGTTAATTAACATTTTGTAAATAAAAGATCCTGTATATTATGTCACCATTAAAATGGCTTTTCTAAGAAGTTTTAGGAAAATACTATATTTAATACAGTGTTTCCCATGATAGATTTTACAAGGGGACAAATGGACAAAAAAACTTTGAATTGTTAAACGAAATTTTGAATAACTAGTCGTATGGTCCAAAACTAATAAATTTAAGATTTGACCCCAATTGGTATTATATAGGTTATAATTAAAAATATGAAAAACGCCCAGAAGCCTAATCTTTCTATTTTTAAAAAAAGAACAAAACTGTATAAGTAAATGTAGTGGAATATTGAATTTTATGTTAAAATTTAAAGCTAAGGCATGAAAATAATATAAAAAAAAACAATTGTTAATTTTTTAAGTTACGCATTTCAACCTAAATAATGGACAAGATGGAGCAAAGTTTAGAAATTTTTAAAATAATTTGAAATATTTTTCACTTTAAATTTTGACATAAAATTTAACTCTCCACAACAATTACTTATATAATTTTGTCCCATTTTTAAAAATAAAGGTACTTTACTCTTAAGCCGTGTCCTTACTTAGAAACCTGTTACAAAATCTTGTTGCTGATACATGTTTCTATAACTTTTGATAATGAAATGAAATGGTAATTACTTGTTGCTTTTTCATTAATTTTATAAATATGTTAGATACCATTGTTGATGACAGTGTTGAGTAGCAAGTGAGAACGCGGTTTTAGTTATTTTTCATATTTTTAGTTATAACTCGCCTGTATATTACCAGTTGAATTAAAATTTTGTAATTATCAGTTTTGGATGATTCGACCAGTTTTCCCAAAAGAACGTTTAAAAATTTCAAAATTTTTTGTCCATTTAACCTTTTGGAATACCTATCCTGTGTGTAAATAAAATAAGGCCGACCAAAAAACGATTTACAACTTTTTTTTTTAAAATCGTGCCAATTAATTTAACTTCGTAAGATTAAATTTTAATTTTTATATTTATGTTTCCAACTAGAGCCCATAAGCCCAATGTCAATAATAATTTTAAGGTTATAGACCTAGCAGAGGCAACACCAACAACAACTAAAGTATTATGTTTACATCTTGAACACCTGTTAAATTAAAGTATTTTTTTACTTACGAACTTTTTTTACTAACAAACAAATTTTATGGAATAGGCTTAAACCGAAGGAGCGGTTTTTGCCGAATCGGCGGCGGTCGAGCCCCAAGTCGCGGCTCGCCGACTCGTGTATTTGCAACGCTTCGTCGCCGACTCGACCGCCGACAGACATTAAGCCATATATCGATAGCCGATTAAAAATATAGGTTACCCAAACGATTTATAACCGTTTTCATATCCTGTTAAAAAAATCCACTCATCAATTCATTCCGTTTAACGTCAGTTCCCAAAAATCCTAAAAAGATTTTAGCAAGTCAGTCAACTCACCTACGTATAAAATTAAAGTTTTGATGGAAATTTATCCGAAGATTTATAACCATGATAAATTATAGACCACAGTCATCAATCAATGCTTTTAATAATTTGGAAAACCATCTAACTTTAAATAGTGTTAAGGTAAATCTTATTAGGTTAGCAGATTGGGGATTTACCGATTTAACAAGAATTGGTTGATATGTAAACTATTGAAATCAGCTATACCTGGCAAAGCCTTTTGTTGGTTAGACCAATGGTATATTTAATTTTTAAATAAAACATTTTATTTATTAGTACTGCCAAATCTATATTTTTATCCTTATATTTATGCCATTAAAAATATGATTATTTTTAAGAAGAGTAAATGTTACCATTGAAATATCCATTAAAGCTACTTTTGACAGTCAATTTCAAATCACTACAAAATATCCATTTTGGTTGTATACAGCTCATTCTTTACTTTAGTTTTCCAAATAATTAATTTTTTTTCTACTTTTAGGACACACTGTTTTCTTCTGTAACCTTGTATATGGCAAATTATCACTTGTCAAGTAATACTTTTATTTACCATGCAGACAATTATTTAAAGATCAATTAAACCAAATAAATTTTTAAATTTTTAAGAAAAATATATATTTAAAATAATAAAGTTGCCCTATTTCGAAAAATCGACCATTTTGTTTTGGTGCTAACGAAATGTTACAACCAAATAGCAGAAAAATAATAAAAACATTTATTAGATTTGAGGCTTTCTGCGACATAAACTTATCAACCGCATCTTGATAACTTTATTTGTTTTACAGTTATTCGCGATTAAAATAGGTCAAAATATAATCGAACACACTGTATTTAACAAAGCTTTTGTATAAACAATGTAAATTAACTACTAAATACTTTCTTGGTAAACTGTTAAACTAAAAACAAGGTTATAAGTCACTTTTTGGCAAAAATGGGATAAGGTCAGAAATAAATTTAAAAATGCACTCTCTACATACTTATGGAAATAGCTTAATTTGTCAATCTACAGGTAGGAAAATAGGTTTTTCTAGCGTATAAATTGATATAGGTATTTTGCTATCCCTATATGCAGAGAATGCATTTTTAAATATATTTTTAACTTTAGGACGTTCCCAAGGAGTACTGCGACTCATTAAAGTCTCTAGAGGCATCAACAAAAAAAATAAGTGATAAAATTTATAATAGTGCAGACGGAATACCTGATAATTGCAAAAAAATTGCCATACAGCAAACTAATGGTGTAGTTTTGTTAAGCGCATCCCAACTATGTAAGAAAAACACTTCCCGACCAAAATAATGCGTTAAGGGGTGAAAGGACGGTGGTTGTTTTAAGGGTAAACATATAATAGCAATCTTAAGCTAAATAACAACTCAAATTAAAAAAGTATTAATGGTAAAGTTGTCGACATTAAGAAAATCCTACAGCTTATGTACTAGTTTCACCCTAACCTTTAACAATTTTCGAGAAAAGTAGAAAAACATTTTTTTTTTCATTTTTCATTTTTATCTTTCACAAAAATAGCTAAAATAACCAAGTTTGCGTATTTAAAGACTATTTTTAAATCAAAAACATTTTTTTATACAAATTTTTTGATACTGTTAAAAAATAAAAGTAATTTCCTCTTGAGCAAAATTCACAATTTTTGAGTTATCTCGTATACAAGTACCGCTCAAATGTGTTTTTTTTAAGAATTCAATTATTGATTTTTAATTTTTGTAAAAATTGTAAGAAAAGTTAGAATGACATTTAATTAAACGTGCCCTAAAACGTCCGTCAGGATAGGACTTATAAATACTTACGGTAGTTTGTGAAGGACACCCTATATTAGCATCTGGTAAACATTGTAAAGTCAGCATCTTATGGGTAAGTAATTTCATATCTAAAATTTGGGGAGGAAACACTCTAAATTTTTACGTGAAAAACTATAAAATTTTAACTTTGTATTTAAAAAAATAAAAGACGAACGACGCTACAGTCACCTTAACCTTTTGGGCAAAAATGGCAGTTCTGTCTTCTGCTCTTTGTTTATGGCTTTGCAGCAGAGGTAATTGCCCAGCTCTATTTATGATGCCCTAATTTTGTCTGGCATTAAGCTATTGTAGAGTTTTAAGATTTACTAAGAAATAAATTTTAATGAACGATATTTGTGCTGCTTCTCCCTTCTTCACTTGGGCTGTGCTTTTGATTTGTCGCGTGTAAAACATATACATACCAGAAGTCTTTCACTTTACAGTTCGAACAGCGTTTGCCTTCTTCTTTCACCAATAGGCACACAGAGCAAGAGTGAGAAAGTAATTTTGGAAAGACATTCGAATTTTGAATAATCCTTTCAAGGAGATATTTTTGAATACCTAATCTATCGAATTATTAAAGAACATTTTTTTTGGACTTTTTAAATCTTTAGACTAAAATATCACCTTCAGAAAATTAAATTTAAAGAAATGACCTAAAACATGCTTGCCATATTTGCCCTTTAAAGCAACCAAAGGCAAACCACTAACTTTTTTACAGCAAGAAACTATGTTTTATATAAATTTAGAAGATGGTATTTTGGGAAGTTGTATTGTTTTTAATGTTAGCTCCTTTATATTTTCATACGTATTTTTAGTATTAATTTATGTTTTGTTAATAAGAATTATTGGTTTCTTAAGGTTTTACCAGTGTGTAATTAAATATTGTTCTTTTTACCCTCGAAAGTATTCTTAATTGCAAACCAAAATGTGTCTTTATTTTTAATTTTGGCAAAGACTATTTTTTTCTAATAAGTGTAAATAAAATTATTGTTTAATAATTATATTACCCATTAAAAAAAAGTCTTTATTATTATTAAATAAGATTATTTTAATTAAATTAGGTTAGAAAATAATATATTGTTGTTTAGCTAGTGGTACATGAAGATAAATGGGGGTAGTTATTTGATTGGTACTTTTGATTTTGTAAAAACACCCTAGATCGGTTAATTTATTTCTTTTTTTACTAACTGGAACAGTTTTTGTGTCTACAATTACGATCTGTACCAAATAAAGTAGTATTTATTCAAGAATATCACACAAATATCAAAAATTATAGGAATTATAAAAAAGGCTTTTACACAAAATTGTGGTATGATGGCAAAAAACTAAAAGCAGATGTATAGCAAAAACCCTGAATTACCTACAATTTTTCGCTTCCATTTAAGTTTCAGATTCAGTCGAACTGTTAGTTTGTCCTACGTGTAAAGATGTGTAAAACTTGTTTATATTGACAACTAATGATATATTGCGCAGCGTTAAAGAGAAGCCACGTTTGTAGGAGCGCTACTAAAATTGAAGGTTAGTGGTTAAGGGATGATTTGTTACGCGGATAACCACAGTGTCTGTATCATTGATAATAATAATTATTCTGCGGGTTGGGAGAAATACAAATATTCATGGCGATAGCTCGAAAAGGGTTAATTTTAGGATATATTTTTGAAGAAAAAAAGTGTCTAATTGGGACCTTAAAAATACATTTCTAATATTTGTAGTACATTTTAAAAGAACCTTCCTTTTAATACCCAATAAAAATAAAACGAATGTCTTATTTCTTTAAATTACTTTTTAAACGGTCAAATTGACAAATGGTCAAGGGAATTTCGGTTTATTCCAACCGATAGAACTGGCAAACTTTAAATTCAAAATCGATTTTAATGTGTCGGTGGTATCAATAAACTGCCCAACCTGATCTGAATAATTGCAGTTGCACTAGCAACTTTTAGCTGTTCCAGAGCCCGTAACGAACTTTACAAAAGATTTGCATTTGCTAGTTCTGTCTCCAGGATTCATTTCAATGGACGACATTGCATTACATGGCTGGTGAACGTGAAGCAAACTCGGGGTTAAATGTTTCACTTGAAGTCAAATTACTTTTACCTTCTACATTTGAAAATTTACTACTAGGTATATTTCATGAAAATGAAGTGTATTTAATTAAAGTATGTTTAAAGGTTTGATAAAAAAAAAAACATTATTAAATTTTAAAAAATAACGTATTATCTCCCAATTATTTATTATAAATAAAATTTAAATTTATTTATTCTTTGAGTTTAGGTTTTTTCTAAGTTATTAGTACAAAAACATAATGAAATAACCAAAACTTTTTGTTTTTTTTTATATATATATTCTTAATAGTTTATTTTAACGAAAATTGGAATTACTATTATTACAGTACCAAAGCTCACGGCTGTCTCTTGTGGCACCTTAACAAATATTTTTATCTTATTATTAATATCTAAAAATGACATTTATTATTTATTTAAATAAGATACCAAAACATCATAGATGTGGCCTTTGTAAACTAAAAATAAAATAAAAACATAATAATTAAAGTAAAAAGAATATAATACAAGGTTTCCTGTAATTCAACCTATAGAATTTAAGAGGTAATTTTACAATGAAAATTAAAGAAAAAAACTTAATACTAACATATTTCCTAAACGTCTTAGCTTTTAAACTAACGGCTATCAAAAATTAAAATAAAAAAGATTAATGCCAATTCAAATATTAAAAAAAAAAATTGAAAGATGTTCGCTTTGTAAAATGAATGAGGTGTTTTGGCACACTAGAAAAAAATGTGTCCAGTGTCGTCCATGAGCAGCTTAACCAATGATCTGAAAAATAAAACGGATAGCTAATAGAAAATGTTCCCCCACACTGGGAGAGTTGCTGTACACCTTTGCACATGCGCAGTTCTTATAAAAGTAAGTGTTTTTCAATTAAAATCCAATATAGTGTTGGCAACATTGACAAAATTTGCAGTATTTTAATAAATATAGTGGTTGCAACACTGAAAATGTTTACCTACATAGCAACAGAGCCACACTCATTAAAATTATCAATTTTAGGCGTTCAACCAATTATAATCGCGGTAATAATTGGTGACAACTTTGACATATAATACAATGTTTAAACGTCAACATAACCGATTGGTAAATACCGTTTTAGAATTGGTTCTTCGCCTAAATTTGATGAATATAATTGATAATTTGGGATTTTCCGATTGTAAAATCCAGGTAAAATTGACGCCGTCGGCCGCCCAAAAACCAACCTCTCATCTACGGTCGACCGTTATTAGTCATTTGGTATTCTCGCAAAGCACAAATGAAAGGACATTTGTGCTTAGCGAGTCTTCGTGTTTTTCAGTGGTGTTTTTAACTTTTGTTTATTTTAGTTTTAATAAACCAAAACTAAATAATGAGTAATTGTATAGTGTTGTTTTGCAGAAATTGAAAGGTTTTTCTTGTGGGTTTGATTGCAAATATGAGGTCAGTTTGTCCCTAACCCCAAAAATTTTCAGCATAAAATTTTCTAAGATCACTGAACCTTTGCAAACGACCAAAGGCAAAGGTGATAACTTGGTCAAGTCAAATGAGGGGAACGGCATTTACAAATGGCACAACACGCCAAGTTTAACTAAACGAAAACTGCTACGGCAGCGAAAGTGAAATAACAGTATAAAAATTGAGATTTAGTCCTTAAACTAGTTACACCAAAACTAAATGGTTTTATGATAAAATAAAAATTAAACAAATACCAATTGATTTAGTTTTGTTGTGTCAAAGTAGTTTTAAGAAGAAAGATAATAACGCAAAAAATATCGTGCAGTTTTAAGATTAAGTGAAAGAAGGTCCACCAAAAAACGGAATTCAAGTTGAGATTAGTGCTTCAAAGCACTCTCATATACTAAATTATACAAGACAAAAAAAAAAGTACCCAATATCTAAACCGGTTTAATTTTTAGGGACTTCTATGGAAGACGAGTACAAACTTAAAATAAAATATTTAAATATGTGTATATATCCAAGAAACAAAACTAGGTAATTGTCTAGTTAAGTGTCTAGTTGCGGCAACTCCGATTTTGATGAAATTTTGTATACGGTGGTTTTTCGGGCGCTGATCACGAATCTAAATTTTTTTTTCGGAAACGTTTTGATCTTGAGATATTCGTCATCATTGTCAAACTGTTCTTATTTTTACTATAATTTTCTTTTTTTTGCACTAAGTTACTGATGTAACACTAAATTAGCACACAATATTGTATTTAACTATAAAAACCCTTTTTAAAACATGTTTTTCTTTATTAATATAAAAAGTTTGCTTTAAATCAAGTCGCGATGTCTGAAACCATTATACACATAAGTGTTATATCAAGAATTTTGTGCAAAAGAAGGCGGAACAGAGTGAAACTAAGAATTGAATTTCAACTTTGATGATGAATATCTCGAAAACGAAACGTTTCCAAAAAGAACTTGTGATTAGCGCCCCAAAAACCCTCGTCTACCAAATTTCCAAACCCGGTCCTGTTGTTTGTTTTCCGCTAGTCTGTCAATTTTCAGTGCGCATGCCCACAAGGGGACTGCGCAGTGCTTACGTAGGGGCTATTGTCATTTTTACTGTATTTATCCTTATTATTTTTCAGATCAGTTAGCTTAACTTAAATATTTTTTAAGAAAAAGTTATACGTTACTGCATTTATAAAAATATTTTTTTAAATTTCCATTTAGTTTTAAAAAATGGGATCTTTTGTTTTTTTTTATTATTTAAGGTACGAGTTTCGCAGATATAAACGAAAATCATTTCTCGACATGGTCATTTAGTCTCGCTTTTATTAAATTCTGCAGTTTAAAATTACCTTTATTATTTTTTGTTTGATTAGATTAAGATTCGACTATGCCGAGAAATGGTTTAAATTTATTTACGCGAAAACCGTACACTAAATAAAAAAAGGGATCGATTATGCTAAACTAAATGGGATTTTTAAATATATTTTAATTTTTAAAAAATGCAGTTTTATGGACAACACTGGCCAATAAAAACATATTTTTACATGCTATAAGATGTCTTTTGATGTATAGGAAGAGTATAAATGATAATATAGATACCATATGTTCACAGAAGGTTTTTTTTCCAAAATTCATTGTGAAATCACCCGTTTTTAAATTAGGTTACTAAAAACTCTGAATACAGAGTGTCTCTCTAAAAGGTCTGTACTAAATGCTACCACAAATTTCTGGTACTAAAATAAAACGATCTAACGCAATTTACTTTATTCAAAAAGTATATCGATTAATTTAGTTATTTTTAAATATGTTATTTATTATAGGAATTGTTTAACAAAAACAAAATTTAGTTTTTCAGAGTGAGTAAAATTTGCTAATGGTTTTATCGTCATATGTAGAGGCAGCCACTTACAGTCCAGTGCTTAGGTTCAAAGTGTCATAACTTTTTTTGCCTCTGTATATCATATGTAAAGTAGACATATTTTTTCTTCCATATTTTTTGCACATAAAAGATAAATGATAAATATCGCTACGAGCAACCCGTATTGAGATATTTCAGATTAAACATTTTATTCCATACAAAAGTTTGCTATTGTAAATTTTCTTTTGTTGAAAGGTTGTTGATTTGCAAGATACAGGGTGTCAAATTTCACAAACGATTAACTTTCTCTATAGCATTTAAAACTGCAAACACTTTAAAAAGACACCTAGTAAACACAAAGGAAAAAACTGAGCATCTATTAAAATCGGGAGTTTATTTACTTAATTGTGATTCATGCCCAGCCGTTTATGTGGGCCAGACCGGTAGAAGAATCTCCACCAGAGTTAAGGAACATCTGAGCCTTTTTAATTTTTACATAAATACCGAAATCACAGAGACCAAGTCAGCTTTTGCTAATCACCTTTTAGAATCTGGTCATGGCAATAACATCTCTATGTCTGGTAACGTTACGCTACTACACGAATGCCCTAAGAGTAAAAAGCTAGACCTTTTGGAAAAATTAGAGATATCCCGAGCCAGAAAAAGCCCTGTTCAGATTTGTGTAAACGATAATTTTAGTTTTTAACCGAACCTTATATTTAATAATCTTAATACGAACAACTAATACGATACAGTATATACTTATCTTAGAACCCGCACGGTCTAGTGGTCAAACACTCTGGCCATAACCTGGAAGTACACGAAAACGAACAGAACGAAATAACCACCTTGGTTAATTCCATCATTTCACAAATATACCCTATCCCACCCTCAACCCTTAATAGAATTTTCATCAGGCCAAAGGAACTAATAAAAATCATAACTCAATTACCAAACAATAAATCACCAGGTCCTGATGAAATTTCTAACGTCCTTCTTAAAAATCTACCAACAAAAACCGTCGTGCAGTACACATATATTATAAATACCACAATATTGTTACAGCATTTTCCCAGTAAATGGAAAGAGGCAATTATTATACCTTTATTAAAGCCCGGAAAAAATCCCCGCTTGCCCGAATCTTACAGACCTATTACCCTTACTAACAGTATGTCAAAAGCCACCGAAAAAGCTATCCTACTAAAACACAAACACATTTTTGATAAAAACTACCCACACGAACAATTTGGGTTTAGGGACCATCACAGTACAATTTTATTAATATTTAGAGTGTTACAGGAAGCTTTAAATAAAATTAATATGAAACAAAGCACTGTATTATTAGCACTTGATATCAAAAGGGCTTTTGATACAGTGTGGCACAATGGCCTAATATATAAGTTAGTCAAAGTGCACAACATCCCAATGTACTTTGTGAGACTTATATATTCGTATATTAGTAATAGAAAATTTCGGGTAAGGGTAGAAAACTCAACGTCAAACATCAAACCAATTCACGCGGGAGTACCACAAGGTACAGTCCTTTCGCCCAAACTTTATAATTTGTATACTGCCGACATTCCTAAATACCCCTCAACCAAGGTGGCATTATTTGCAGATGATGCGTTAATCTATGCACATTCTTTTGCAGCCAATGTTGCAAAACAACATATACAAAACCATCTCCACTATTTAAAACCTTGGTATGATAAATGGAAAATAAGCGTGAATGAAAGCAAGAGTGAATGTTTAATTATAACAAAAAAATTTACAAATCACAAAATCAATGTACCAATAAAATATAACAACAAAGAAATATTACCACAAAAACACTAAAATACCTAGGGGTCACAATAGATGGGCGACTTTCATTTAATCAACATATTAACCAAACACTAAATAAAGCACATGGTGCTATGCAAAGCCTTTATGCATTGCTTTCACCCCGATCAGCTCTCTATCCAGAAAATAAAAGGGTCATTTATAAACAAATGATTAGACCTATTATTACTTATGCAGCCCCAGTATGGAGCGGCATTTCCGATACGCAAATGGCACGTCTACAACGATATCAAAACAAAGTTTTAAGATGCATAACATCGGCAAATAGGTATACAAGAATAGAAGATCTACACAATATGGCGCAAATCGAAAGGATAGACGAGTATATATACAAATTATCTAACAATTTTTATAAAAACAAGCGCCCACGTCTATTCTCACAAGAAATTTAACAAATATTAGATACCATGATAACGTTGTACACAAGCCCTTGTATCATAGAATGCCCTTTTACTTTGGAGACGAGGACTGAAATACAGATAAATATTAAAAAATTAAATTAAAAATCTAAACATAATAAGAATGAACGACAAAATAAAGTATGACTACTGAATGAATGTAATACCAAGGTGACAAAGACTGACAAACTTGGTCTCAACGCGCGCTACTTCTTCGTACCTGATGTTACACGTACCTGAAAAATTCAAGTAGGTTTTTTAGGATCTTATTCCTATAAAAATTAAATCAATAAAAACAATAAACATAAACTAGCAATAAATAGTAAACCTAATACAAGCTAACTTTAGCACAATACTCTTGTAATGACGTTTTTAAGGTTACACCGGTGAACGTCCGTCCTAAATAATAAAAATCATATGTTTACCACCAAGAAGCTGCTCATCTAGCTTCGGCCCCTTGGCTTGTTTGTCTACCTGAATCCTGGACAAGGAAAAACAGGAAGAAATAAAATACATTTATGTTGTAAATTATATGAAATTGTAGATATAACCAACTTAATAAAGCACTTTAAAATGGTAAATGGTAATGGAAGTACACGGTTCGAGACCTGCCACCGAATCTCGAATTTTTAAATATTTTTATTTTAATTTCCTTTAAGATTCTTAACCTCATTTTAATGTTGTTTGTATAAAATGTAACGTGTTTCTCCTGTATATAATTTTAAATTTTTTGACGTATTTCCACTGTATTTTACCTATTATTTTATTCTTGTAATATTGTTTTTAATTGGCTTTGGTTTGTGAAAGGTAAATATTGGAGTTTTTTAACATTTTTTAACATTTTGTGCATGAAACATTTTAAGGTTACCTATGGTATAGAAATATTTTAATAAATAAGAACCATTTCAGGTCTGATGATGCTCACACTGAGCGAAACACGTGTAACCAAAGAGTTGTAATATAACGATTTTGAACTGTGAGGCTTTGACATTGATATTTACTCCTTTCCTTTG
Source organism: Listronotus bonariensis (assembly GCA_014170235.1). Lineage (NCBI taxonomy): Eukaryota > Metazoa > Arthropoda > Insecta > Coleoptera > Curculionidae > Listronotus > Listronotus bonariensis. Next base: position 100,156 of record JACEGR010001684.1, read on the forward strand.
ATTAACTTTTTGACAAAGGCAAATTGGGTAAAACGTTGTAATTTGGCATAAAAAAACTGTAGTACCAATTTTTATAGACCTTTAGACAAACTTGGGTGACCTAAATAAAAGGTAAGAAAATGCAAAGGAATTTTTTTTTATAAAATAAAACGTTTAATCTAAAATACCTTAAAAACGGTTGCTTGTAAAAAATAATTTTTAAGTACCTATAACTTTCCTGTGGAAAAATGTTTGAAAATAAAAATTATCTACTTGAATCATGATATACCGAAACACAAAAAAAATCACTTTAAAGAAAACTAAAGGATTACAAGTGGCTCTCTCTATATTTAACAGCAAACATATAAGTAGATCTTGATTTCTTACTCTAATAAACTCCCTTGTACCAAGTTTTGAAAAAAAACAATAAGAAATAAAATTAAAAAAATCACTGAAACTAACTAAAAACTTTGACACCCTGTATCTCGCAAACCATACACTTTTCGGCAAAGGTAATAATATTTTGGCCCAAGGGTTCTATGGTGGCATTTTATACAGACCTTTTAGAAATAATTTTCCTTTTTTCCTAATGTAACAATAAGTTTATTCTCTGCATATATTTAATTTAAATTTTTATTAAAATAAGTTACCAAATTTACCAAACATAAAGACTAAAACACGTGTTTGCCCAATTCAATGAAAATAATTTCGGGCAAGATACAATTTAAAGAAAAACTGGGTTCTAAACGAAAATTTAAATGGCCGGGGGATATAATACAAACATTGTTTGCTTTCTATTTACCGAGTTTTTACAAATCTCAGATTACATAACGTATATAAATTAAAAAAGGGTATTTAAAAAAATATATATTTTAAAAAATATTTTATCAAGTAAGAATTATATTTTTTTCTTTTTTCTTTTTTTTAACTTTGGTAAATCCACAAATTCTAAAGAGCTTAATACTTACGTATTGTAAATGCGAAGTTAAAGGGATTTTGTGAACACTGGACTTAAAAACTTAAAAATTTGGAGAAAAAGAGAAAACTTTCGCATGCAGCAGGTTTCATATCATAAAAACTTAACGGCTAAAAAAGTAGACAAATTAAAAAGTTTGGAACCTAGCCGGATGGACCTTATAGGGATAAATCTTTGCTGTGCCGTAAAACGATAGATTCCCTACAGCCCGACCATGGGCAGAACTTTTTCTTCTTTCTGTAAGTTAATGTTTAGGCCAAACAGCTCTTCTTTAAATGGAATCTAAAATGCCAAAGAAAAACATTTTTAAATATGAGAACCATATTTCAGAAAGGGTATATTATTCTTATCTTAAATATTACTTACCCATTTTTTTTATTATAGGTTTGTTATTTATATCGTTAAGAGTCGATTTAAGGACTATACTGATTAAATCTAATACGTACAGTGGCGTCCTGTGTAGTACACAAAATCAGATTTCGCCAAATAAATGCACTTCTATGACTTTTATTAATATTATAATAATATATAATATTTTGTCAAAATTTATTAGTTTTTGAAAAATAAAACAAAAATTTCTTTAATTACTTATTGATTGGTTGGTTAGTTGGTTTAACCGTCCTTTCGGGGTCATCTCACCCAGGTTTTGAGTGTAATAACAATAACTTGGATGGTTGCTGCTCAGTCGTTTATGCCCGTCCGCAGACACCGCGTACTGTTTGACCAAAACCGACAAACGGCCCGGTCACCCATCCAAGTTATGGTCGCGCTCTTCGCGGCTGTACTCCGATAATCGACCAAGGCCGACCCGCCGCGCCGGAGCAAGCCACAAGCGCGACTAATTGCTTATTCATGGACCAAGAAAAACATGGGGAAACTTATGTTTTATATATTTTTCCTATAATAAATAACCATTAACAATAATAAATACTAATATACGTACCTAAATGGCATACATTTTTACACTTATACATACAAAAATGTAGGATATAGTAGGCAGCTAAACAAAATATATGCTACTAGGTATTTGAACACAAATATTTTTAAACAATTGGTCAAAACGCTGTAATGATAGAAATTTGCTATTGAAAATAGATATCTAGTAGAAACATACTTCTACAAGGTAGTAGGAAATATCTCCACTGTCATAATAATAACCGAAACGTTATCCAAATTATTTGACAGTAGAAAAAAAGAACTCCTGATTTTTATATTATTTACCAGGACATTATTTTTGATGAGATTTGCCTTCTTTACAATTACTAGAAATTATTGTAGCTATACTAGGTCCATCATGAACAGTGAACACAAAAGAAAGAAATAATTTTCTGAATTATGATAATAACAAAGAGGTTCTAAAGGGAAACTGAAATATTATGTTTGGAAAGCGCAGTTAAAAATTGTCACAAAATGCTTTTTTAGAAGTATGACAAACGGACCCGAAAGGCAATTCGAATCATGAGCAATTGATGCTTTGTGGTGGTCACGTTAATCGTACATTGCTAAATATTATGTATTAACGTATTTTGTCGAATGCGCTAGATAATGCACTTTTACATTAAAATCGATCTTAAAAAATACATATTGCGTTTGCGTCATGTTACCATGCGCAAATAATAAATTTTGGGCCACGTTAACAAAACGGCATTGGCTTCTTGATTTCTATGAATATACATTATTCACATATTATTCACCATGGATCCGGTACATCTATTTTAATAATTTATTGTGAGGTAAGGAAAACGCATCAGTTGAGGGGATCCTGGTGAATAACATGAAAAGCAGAAGTTTTTCACTGAATAGTCTAAAAATATAAATATAATAATAGAATAAATTTTCGATAAAAAAATATACTATTTTAAGTATTTACGGTTGTTACAATTTTGTAGTTAGTATGTTGCTTTGAACCAGCATTTTCAAAAAGACGTTTTATAGCGATCCATTAGAAAAATTATTTTAAAAATTTAGGTAAAAATCCTTTTAAAAGGCGCTCAATGGTTTACCGTCTGCAATTCTGCTTTCTGGCAATATATGTCTAGGCGAAAAGCACTGCATCTAAGAAAGTTTAAAGGAGCCTGCGGCACACAAGTCAAACATTAAACTAGAGTAAATCCGTAAGAGGCTTTAGAGTAAACAGACTGCATGGGACGCACTCTATGTTACCTAGTAAATATACTATATATTTCTATAGATTTTTCCACGTATTTTATTCGTGACAAAGATTGCTATTGGCGCAATAAAGTGCATTAAAATGTGTTAAATGACAGTTGTATTTTATTTTAAATTTTTATGTTTGAAATAAATTATATTAAAAAAAATAAATATTCTAATAATTATAGGGTGCCAAATATTCTTAGGCGAAAATACTTTAATTAAAAATTAAAAAACACTTTATAAGAATATAGGTCTCAATAAAGTAATGGTAGGTTTACATCGCACATTTATTGCATAATATTTATGTCACACAGAAATTCTGGTTAATGTTAACAATAAAAAATTCTGTCGGACATAAATTTTTGACCACAACCACTTGACGATGGCTGAATATATTTATATATTAAAAATAGAATAGAATAAATTTCTAACCGTTTACATTCCAGAATTTGTCTTAAATATAAATTATCATGCAATAGACTAATGGTAGGTTTACAGCTGACACTTGTTGCATAATATTTATGTCAGACAAAAACTCTGGCTAATGTAAACAATAAAAAAAATATGTCGGACATAAATTTTTAACCACAACCACTTGACGATGGCTGAATATATTATTTATGAAAGCCAAAAACCAAAAAAATAGAATAGAATAAATTTCTAACAGTTTACATTAGCCAGAATTTGTCTTTAATATAAATTTTCATGCAATAGAGTAATGGTAGGTTTATATCTGACATTTGTTGCATAATATTTATGTGAGACAGAAACTCTGACTAATGTAAACAATAAAAAATTCTGTCGGACATAAATTTTTAACCACAACCACTTGACGATGGCTGAATATATTACGTATAAAGGCCAAAAACCGAAAATAAAATAAAAGAGAATAAATTTCTAACCATTTAAATTAGCCAGAATTTGTCTTTAATATAAATTATCATGCAATAGAGTAAAGGTAGGTTTATATCTGACATTTGTTGCATAATATTTATGTCCGACAGAAACTCTGGCTAATGTAAACAATAAAAAAATTCTGTCGGACATAAATTTTTGACCACAACCACTTGACGATTGCTAAATATATTACGTATGAAAGCCAAAAACCGAAAATAAAATAGAATGGAATAAATTTCTAACCGTTTAAATTAGCCAGAATTTGTCTTTAATATAAATTATCATGAAATAGACTAATGGTAGGTTTACAGCTGACACTTGTTGCATAATATTTATGTCAGACAAAAACTTTGGCTAATGTAAACAATAAAAAAATTCTGTCGGACATAAATTTTAAATCACAACCACTTGACGATGGCTGAATATATTACGTATAAAGGCCAAAAACCGAAAATAAAATAGAATAGAATAAATTTCTAACCGTTTATATTAGCCAGAATTTGTCTTTAATATAAATTTTTATGCAATAGAGTAATGGTAGGTTTATATCCGACGTTTGTTGCATAATATTTATTTCAGACAGACAATAAAAAATTCTGTCGGACATAAATGTTTCACCACAACCACTTGACGATGGCTGAATATATTACTTACGAAAGCCAAAAACCGAAAAAAAAATAGAATAGAATAAATTTCTAACCCTTTACATTAGCCAGAATTTGTCTTTAATATAAATTATCATGCAATAGAGTAATGGTAGGTTTACATCTGCAATTTGTTGCATAATATTTATGTCAGACAGAAACTCTGGCGACCACCCTAATATTTATAAAAACTATGTTTCCTATTTCTTACTACCTTGTTAATAAACTTTTAGAACACACTGTATATTGACTTCTACAGTGCATTTCTTTAATGCCCTTTCCCTTGGAAAAAAATAAATGGAAAAAGGGATCTTTTAAAGCTCCTGACTAGAACTATATAATCCTCGAATATAAAGTCAATACCTTCACTTATTACAAAAAGGTGGCACTTTAAAAATAACCTAAATACCTGATTTGGATGGCCATATTTTCTAAACTTACAAAGTTAGTTGTACCTAATTTAGTATTTTCTTGAAGCTCTGTTAAAAATATTTTTTTATGGCTGACGATGATTATAACATACAGGGTAGAAAAAAGTATATACTTTTATTTTAGATAAATCACCTTATATATTATATCACCTTTAAAAATATAAGAGCTTTAGGAATATACCACATTTAGTTCATCTTACTATGTTTTTTTTTCTTTGGACAAACCACGAAGGCTAAAAGCCTAAATACTAAGGTACCGTAGGTGTCTTAAGTGAGGTAAGAGGAAGTTTGTTGACACGGGACTTAAACACTTGAAGATTTGGGGGTAAGGAAAGACCTCCGCGAACAGCAGGTTGCACAATCTAGAAACTCTAGGGATAAAAGAACGAACAAAGTGGGAAATTCGGGGCCTGTCTAGTTGGACCGTATACGGATGCATACGCGCGGAACCACGAGTTTCTCTATTGGGAACCGTGAGTGAAGGAACAATAGTGGACAACTCTTCAGAGCAGAAGCCATGGAAGTACCTATAAAAAGCGATAAATCCCCCACAGCCCGACAATGGACAAGAGAGAGAAGCCTTTCTGTAAGTGAAGAGTCGTTAATGTTTGTTTCGAAATATGACCATCTAAATCAGTTATTAGGTAATTTTAAAAGTGCCGCAATTTTGTATTAGGAAAAGGTATTTAGTTTTTTATTCTAACGTTATGAAGTACTCATCGGGAGTTTTAAAATGATATGTTGCAAGGCGCCCTTTTAATTTAATTCTTTTAAAAATTCATTTACTCCTAAGTTATAAATTGCCGGCAAAATTGACTAAATTTAAAAACCACTTTGTACCTTTAAAACGAATCAACTTGGGTATAAATAACTTTTACCATTGAATGTGTTTTTAAATATCTAAATCAAAACTGTTTAATTAGATTTGTTCTATTTTTTTAAAGTTTTTGCTTAACCCTGCAAGGTCAACGAAAAAGCGCCACCCTGAGAAATTCATCTTCAAGCTAATTTAACCTTATCTAATCTTGTTTTTTTATATTTCTTTTTTTGTCGGTAAATTTCTGAATAAAGTATAATAAATAATATCGTGGCTTTAAAAAAATAAAGTAAAATTGTAATGCAATAAACTGTAACAAAATGTAATAATCTTATAAAAAAAATAAAAATACCCTATTACACATACCACAGTAACGGTAAGAAATAATATTGGCGGAAAAATGTCATCTCTACTAAACAATTTACTATGTTATAAGTTACAAGGCTAAACCTCATTATCAACGTCTTTGTAACATTATCAAGAACACACGCATAAAGGCCAAAGTAGCTACATAAAGGAGCCATATAAGCAATATAGTAATCCTTCAATACTCGGTTACTGCAGGGTAATATTTGTCATTTAATAAAATTTTCATTAAAACTGATTTTGTAATAGGGCTCTTATTAACTTGGGTCTCCTTGGCAACATAATATTACACCGGCTTTATGACAGCGTATGCAGACAATTAAGGTAAGACGTTCTTACTTTATGCATCCTTTGATAATGTTGCAAACGCTAAAATAATTATTTTAATATGCGCTATATTAGCCTTTTTATAGAGAAAACTTAACAGCAATTTAATTTTTTTTTAAGGTTTGGTGATTTAATAATAAATAAGGTAAGTTGTTTATTGCTTTATTTTTAAGTCGCTTTAAAATATAATTATTTATTGATTTTTTTACTTGAAACATTAAGGGAGATAATCTATAAAATTAAAAATAAGGTTTAATACTACTGATTAGGCAGCATAAAAATTCGAATTAGAAGTAACCTTTACCCGTCTGCCTACAAAAAAAATCAAATATGGCATGTTAATACTATCGCGAACAGCTTGTCAAAAAGAAATATAGTCAAGACTAAAATTAGTTTTTACAAAATCCATTTGACTTGCCTATAAAGGTATGTACTTTTTAACCTTCAGACACTGGAGGGGGTACAAATGCACCCCAAATTTAATATTTTTTTGCGTAATTATTTAATTTTAAATAAATCTGCTTGGCATTGCCACTAGTCTTCAGTGGGGACTTTTTTTATTGATATTACTTACGTGTGGCTGAAATTGTACCCCTTTGGGATCAGCGTTATTAAAATTTAATAATAATGTGCGCACAGGTTTTGAGCGTAATTCTGCGTCCAGACTTGCAACAATTATCCGCGCCGAATAGCACGCCACATAGCCCCACAGGGCACGCATCGTGGACGTAGACGTGTATGGAATTCACGTCGTTTTTAGGGCTTGGCGTATGATTCGCTGGTGATTCGGAGCTTGTCGTTTTTTTGCATTAAAGGAGCGCGCAAATAAATAGGTTGGTCTATTTGGAACAATGTTAGACGCGGCTTAAAAGTATGCGGAAATATTTCCGATGTACTTTGGCGGTACAGCCACGTGATTTAGTAAGTATTATTTCATATATTCATTAAGACTATTGTTTTTATTTTTATAAAATAGATTTTTTAATATGTCACGGAAAAAAATTAGATTTATTCTTAGAAGAAGATCGTGTAACTGCTTTACAGTGGTTATAAAAAAATAATATATAAATTTAATTTGTATTTTAAATACTACATGCTAATTAAACCCATTATATAACATGCATTTGCTTTTATTATGTACCTACAAATAATACAAACGTATTTAATATAGGTAATGCACTAAAAAACTGGTCAAAAAATTGGGGTACAAAATGTACCCCATCCGGTCTCTTTACAGATATTGCACCCTCCGGCTTCTGAAGGTTAAGTACGGTACAAAACTTTCAAAAGTAATTTCTTAGGTTAGTTAGAGTGTCCAGAAAATTACTAGCAAGCCTTCTCTTGTGAACCATTTTCAAATTTAAGTCGGATGTATGGTTGAATAGGATGACGATTTCTAATGTTTCAGATTTCATGTGGCATATCCGGTTGTACAGAAGGTGCTCTCAACTTTTCTATTTTAAATTGAATATATTATATTCTTTTAAAAATCTATTGTAAAGGCAATTCCAACAAAACATGTACCACATGTTATACCTATCCTAATTAGTTTTTAAAAAAATAGCGTTTAAAAATGTCATATTGTTCGACACTTTTATTGATTTGTTAGATAAAATCGGTTGCCTGCAAAGTCGGTTTACTGACCATAGGTAAACGTGACAACGTCGAAAGAATCATTACCCTTATCATCGCAATTATCGTTGCTATAAACAATTGACACCACATTTACTTTTCACTGCACGCTTACTTAAGTAGAAGAGAAACAGATTTAAACGACGTGGAGATTGTGCTTCTTTGTTGCTCGTTTCGCGCTCTCGCTTGCACTTCAAGCCTTAAATGGAACGCGGGAGGTAACGCCGCATGAGTCATGTGTTTAGTGCGTGCAGCCGGGTCCATCGAATTAAAAGACGTTGTCACATTAAAAACCAATACTGGTTAGTTCTGGTAGAAAAAGGCCTATGCGATTTTTTACACATATTTAATTTGAATCTTATATCCCATTACCGTAAAAATACAATTTTTGGTCTGTGCAGTACAGAAATTAACTTTTGGGCAAAGAATAATTCAAATAAAAACCACCATGTTGAGCCTTGTATTTAAACTTAGCACTTATTTTTTAATCTTTTTGCAAATTATATCCTCCTATTCCTAATAGTTTTTAAGATATAAAAAGTTTATTAAGCACCAATATTTTATAAGGTTCTAATAAATTTACCAATTAATTACTTAGAACGTATACATTTTTTATAATTTTGGACAAACTACCCTAAGAATCCAATAAATAAAAAAACTTTAAAAAAATATGTAGTAACAAAAATTTGTGTGCAGGACAGGCTGTTTTCTTTAAAAACTGGTTTCAGTTAATAAATAAAGCTATATATAACATCAAATTTTTAGGTCGAAACTAAATGCAAGTTTTTGCTTTTGCTATGGATTTTTTATTTTTATTTTTTTTTAATTATGCATTTCTTACCGTTAATTTATTAATTTAATAAACAAACTTAAAAAAATGTATAATATTGAAAAAATTATTTTTTTTTTAATTTCTACTAGGTAATAAATTGTCTTAAGACATTAAAGAGTATTAAATTTTGATAAAGTTGCTATTTCCCTACAAAACTTAAAAAAAAATGGTTTTTTATTTTAAATTTACCTCAAAAATTAAATAATTACCAAATACCTGACTGTGCGACCACGACAAAAAAAAATTAAAGTCAGTTATTATTTAATAAAGTACGAATTTACGTATTTTGTAGATTTTTTAAATTATTACTAATTGATAGTTATTGCCAATTTAAATATTGATGCCGAAGTTTTAAGCAGCCAGCTAAACAGATTTTGATTATCTGTGATAAAAACACATATAGATATATTTAAATATCTCTGTTTTATGTACATTTCGTTGAATTATAAAGAAATATTTCACTTGCTTTAAAATTTGCGTTTAAATGGTTTACTTTAAGGTATTAGTTAGCATTGAGACTTTAACAAAAAAAAATTGGGCAATCAAATTTTTTTGTCTAGGTTAAAGAAAAAATTTTCTCTTATTTTTTGGTGGAAAATCACCTCCTAAAATTTTTCGCATTTGTTTGGACACACTCTGTATATATTTTCTGCTTTTTACCAGGTATAAAGTATTGTCGCGTTTAGACAATACTTTCTTTTCTACACTAAACTGCGTTTTTCCAAATAATAATTACCTTGTAATTTCTTTAAAACAAAAAAAAAATTTACTTAAATATTTTATTAACTTTTTAAGAAGATTTGTTACAGTTTAGTAAAAATAAGTTAGATAACACGTCGGTATCTTGTTACATCGGCGTCTTGGTAAATGGAATTTCAGCTGTCTTTTTAGATTGCATTTTATTGTTTTACGTTCTTCAAAGACGTTGACCAATGATTCCTTTCAGTCTTAAATTCCATGATAGGAATGTTGTCAGCACTTTTGTGTTTTATTGCTACTTTTTATTGTTTTAAACATTTAAAGACAATGCGGCTAAGGATTTTAGTTAATCGGAACTTTTGCAGTAAAACTTGATTGTAGAGCCAAATATGTAGCAGGACTTTAAACGTTTTAGTTTTTAGCTCTAGATCGATATAAAATGTTGGCCGTGGTTAAGACTTATACACACAAAATCGAGAGATAATATTTAAAGGCTCTTTTTTACCAGTTTACCAGTTACCAAATGCCCTAACCCCACTGAAGTGCAATTTGTCAAATAAAATAGTATGTTTAAAATCGGCCCACAATACTTGACAGAGTAAGCGGTTAACATTTAATATTAAAGAAGTATATACAGATAAAGGAATTTCGCCATTCATTAAAATATGTTAAAAATTAAAGTTATTACTTACCTTTTTTAAATACTTATTAATAAATAAGCTATTTAGTTGTTTAGATACATAAATATACTAACTTATCTTAAAATCATCTATCTACATAAACATTTTTTTTGGTAAATAAAATAAAGAGTTAAAAAAAATAAAATATACAGGGCGCTCACCTAACCAAGACTTAATTTACAATAAAAACTATATTTTTAAAACACCTTGTCTATTTGCCATAACCATCAGTAAAATTAGTAAAATTAGTTTTAAACATTTTTTTTTGTTTTTTTGTATCTTGTACATATGTACGTACAGGGACATTATTTCGTATATAAATAGTCTTGGGACACCTTGTATAGACTGTCTATTGATAGGCTCTATAGAATCCGTATTTTTTTTAACAAAAAAAAACCTTAAATTTAAATATTTTTTAAAAATTTACAATTTTTTAAAGAATATTTGTTACAGTTTGCTAAAAAAGTTAGATAATACGTTGGTATTTTGGTCTTGGTTAATGGTATTTTAGGCTGTCTTTTTGATTGCATTATATTGTTTTACGTTCTTCAAAGACGTTGACTAAATACTTTTTTCAGTCTAAAGATTCCAAAGTTTTATTTTAAAAAAAGCATTAATAAAAAAACAATTACTTCATAGAAATGTTTAATAAACTTTATATACGGACTGCAATATATCATAATACACCAAATACAAGGAAGATCTTGCGCAAGATGTTCATCACTTGACCACCGCCTCTGACATAGTAATGTGAGGTAATTTGTAAACAAAGTTGTAGCCATACCTTGGTAATCGCAGTTTGTTTGGCCTTTTTATCTTGGTTTTGGGCAGATTGTTTACTTTAAAAATAGTTAAAGTATACCAAAGATGTGTTTTTAAGAGGTTTAAACAGTGGTTTATATCATATTTTTCGTTTAAGCTCTGGTTTATCTAAAGTCAGGACCTCTCTCCTAACTTTTGAATTGTTTGGTAATTTTTCGTGAAAATGTAAGGACTTTGGTAAGACTAGATAAACCAAACTTTAGACAAGAAATGACAGTTATAATTGTCAAAAGGACAGTTTGACGCAACTTTAAAAAGAATATTTTAATGGATGGGGGCTTATAAAATACTCGTCGAGAATTTTAAAATTATGTGCCACAAAACCCCCTATTCCATTTAATTTTTCTTTTCAAAATGGCGCCCAGCTGTCAGCTTGACATTTATGTCTTTATTTCCTGTCTAAAATTTGGTATATATTGTCTTACCAAAGTCCTTAAATTTTTATATAAAATACCAAACAATTTAAAAGTTAGGAGGGGGTCCTAAATTTAGACAAGCACTGTATTATGGTAATTTAAGATAGTTAATTTATACTTACAAAATAGTTTTATAAAACTTTTTATTAACCTCGTTAGAAGATGTAAATATTAACCTCGTTAGAAGATGTAAATAATTATTGCGTTTTTGATTTCTTTCAGCCAGTTTCACAATATTTGGTTACTACAAACCATAGGTTTGTTACCATAGAAACAAAGGAATACCGAAATGTGATTGGTGCTTTTAAAATAGTTAAACCAAAAGTGATGGTAACCATAATATTGTGAAACTGGGCATTTAACAGCTAAAAAGATTAATTTGTCTTAGAAGTGTGAGCTAAGAAAAGAAAAAGGGGACGATTTATCGGAAAAGTTTAAGCATCTGCCGATATGTGATATTTACTTATACAATAAAATGCTCCTAAGCTATTTACTAAATGCTTTAAAGCAAAACAGATTGCTTTAAATAATTTAGATATACCTGGTAAATAAAGAAATACCTCCAGAAAACGATAGGCCAAATAAAAATAATTTAATTTTTGTTTCCTATAATTTATTGATTTTGTGTTTAATCAAATTGTTTCTTTTCAATCAAAAAATTGGTAACATTTAATGCTTTCCTAACACTGGTAAAAATGAATTTATTTAGTTGGTTAGCACATATGCTTAAATAATTTTCTTTGATCTATTTAATGTGCTTCTGTACCTCGTAACTTATAAATATATTACTTACCTTTTAATTAAAAAGCTTCTTTGAAAAATTTATAAGCTAGTAGAATAAAAGTAAATGGAATATATTATGCAAATATGATGTTATGTCAAGGGTTTTTACTTATAGGTAAATATTTTAAAAATTAAACATACAGAACATAAGTTAGCCATACTTTTTCAAGGTGGTTGCTTAAAACTTTTTAAAAATGTAGAATAATAATAAAAGTTAGATAGTCAGTGAAATACTTACATAATATTTACTTATGCTTCATAACTCAGGTAACTTACCTAAAAAAAAAAAACAGAAAATATATTAAATTAGTAATTTTAAAGGCAAAACTGGCTGGACAAGGTGATTCTTTTAATAAAAAGTAGGAAGCATAAAATAGTACACTGTTTTTATTCACAAATGTCCCAGTGAATAAAACATTAAATATTGTTAGAAATAAATTAGAAAATGATGTTCATCTTGGCGAAAGAACAAAATTAAGCATAAACACTATTCTTGAACTTTTAACTTTTGTGTCAAAACAACATATTTTCAATATAACACTGATTTTTACAAACAAACCTCTGGCATGGCTATGGGTTCACCTTTATCACCTTTATTAAGTAATATTTTTATGGAAAACTTTGAATCAAATTTTGTAGAAAATTATCAATATAAACCTTTAGTTTGGTGGAGATATATAGATGACATTTTTCTATATACCAACATGACGAACACTATTTAAATAATTTTTTAACACACATTAATACACAGGAACCAACAATTAAGTTTACGTTAGGAAAAGAAAACAACTCACAACTACCATTTCTTGACATTTTAATAAAAAAGATTTAAACAATTTTGAAACAAAAATCTACAGAAAACCTACACATACAAATAGATACTTAAATTTTAACTCAAATCACCCAATAATGGTTAAAAAGGGAGTTGTAAAAAGTCTATTTGATAGAATTAAAGTCATTTGTTCTAATCAAAATATAAATATTGAAAAAGATTATTTAAAAAATATTTTAATTCAAAATAATTATCCTCTTGATTTTATAAATAATTGTTTCCTTGAATTTGAAACTCCAGTTATAAGACAAAATCAAAATAGACCTATTACAAATTTATTATTACCATACATTCCCGGACTATCAAATAAAATTCAACGAATAGGGCATAAATTTAATATTCGCACAATCTTTAAACACAAAACACAATCAGATCTCAATTAACAAAAACAAAACCATACAACTTAAATGAAAATACAAAAATGTCATTTATAAAATACCTTGCGAATACAATAAGTTTTATATAGGTGAAACTTGTAGACCATTAGCCAAACGCATAAAAGAACACAGATCATACATTAAAAACACAGAATTTCATAAATCAAAAATCTGCCAACACGCATTTGATAACAATCATAGAATAAACTGGGATGCTTCGAGCATTTTAGCAAAGGAAACTTGTTCTAAAAAACGCAAAATCAAAGAAAGTGCGTATATATTATTAAATAAAGATAATTGTGTAGCATCAATTTCAGTTAATTTAAATAACACTTGGTTGCCTTTGCTTGATACTGAAATATCTTCAGAAAGACTAAAAATTAACTAACTATTCACCTTTTTGTAAAATAAACAATCAATACACCAGCAACCAGTTATCTATGTCACTATGACACTATAACCAAACAAACATGTTTTGACATTTAATGTCAAAGTTTGCAGATTTTCAGAATATTCCAAAAAACAGAAAAATAGTGAATTTTAAAACCTAAATAATAGTAAGTTTTTATTTTTATTATTTTTATTACATTTATCTTGACAACGGTGGCAGATTTGCCACCGAAACGTCGATTTTTAATTATCTTTTTACTTGTTTAATATTTTTTGGTTTTTAGTACCTTTAATTTTATTTTTGGCGTGTACCCAAATAAATACCATCTAGTTAGCCTATTCTTAAATATTATTTAATTTGCGTATAGTTTTTTTGGTGGTAATGTTGCTACATACATATTATATTCTTTATGGATCAATAAACAAAAATGACACTGGAAGACGCGTTAGATACCTAAAAAGATTATGTGAAAGCTTTTTAAAAATATTTAAAAAAAAGTATCGTTTAAAAAAAATAGCTAGGGGTATTTTACCGGAAAGAAAAACAACCGATCGTTTTATAGAAAGTATTACCAATTAAAGTATCCATGTACTTAGGGTGAAAAAACTTTAAATTCGCAGGAAAAATAAAACAAGTTACAGGGTAAAGAAGATTATGAATAAAAGTCCAAGACAAGGAAGCGGCCCTTTTATTAAATCTGAATATAAAAAAAAGTAAAATGTTTAAGTAAGATAAATTAAATTATTTAAAATTTAAGAAAAAAGTTTAAATTGAGGGACAAATAATGATTAATAATTCAAAATAAAACACCAAACTATAATTTGTTTTGATAATTACAAACTGATAGGAAACTGTACTTTTAGCAATACGAAACATAATCCTCATGACTTGTTAATTGTTTATTTTTTTTTTAAGAACAAATAGCGATTTATTTTACAAAACAATGCCAAAACTTACCTAAATATTTTAAAACCAAAAAATATTTTACTATTTTTTATTTTTGTTTTTATACTTTCCGTTACTTTATTTAATTTAAAATAATTTATTATCTTACTCACTTGAATTATTTAGTTTTTTTATTATTATTAGTAATTTTTGTTCCTACCAATACCTTCCCAAATTTAAGTGAATAGATAAATAATCATCCTGTATAAAAAAAAATTTGTCGAATAACTCAAAAGCCAGGCGTATGTACATTAGCCCTGAATCGTTGAAATGTCACGCCAATATACCTAATGCAAACATCCACTTCTAGAAAATAGATCGGCCACTTTCAATTGAAATGTTAAGTTGCATGTTTTATTTATATACGATTCGGGTGGAGGAAGAATAGAAAATTTATATTAAAAGAACAGTAGCGTCTAGTTGGGGTTATATTTAGTGTTTTGTGTATTGCATCCCTCCTTTTATATAAGGTTGGGCAAAAGTAATCACCTGATCTTAAGGGTATTCCATTTAGGCTTGGAGAGTTTAAAAATTGTAACTAGAATACAATTGCATGAAAAAATTTAAGTCGTAAATGTTACGTTTTTTAAATGGAACACCTTGTAAATTATTTATTTTTGGATTTTTTAATAAATTCTAAGTGTTCTTCAATAAGGGTTCCATAAGTAAATCTTTAAATATTTTTAAGTTATTAAAGCTTAGAAAGTCAAATTTTTGGCTAATAATATTAAATTATATCAGTATTAAAGAAAGTTAATGCAGGTGATTACCTGATACTTTAAACTCATTGAAGTTTTCACCCTTAGTATATTTTATATTAGTTTTTATAATTAATATATTCTTTAGATAAAAAACTATGGATAATAATGCTATATTGCAATTGTCAAGAAAATGCAAGTGGAGCAAAAGAGAAGAATAATTATAAAAATTAAATAAAATCTGCTTACAGGTTAAGCTTTAATGACTTTAAAGTATCGGGTACCACCTGCGTTACCTGCATTAAATATTAATATACTTATTTAATTAAATATAATAAGCCAAATATGTAACTGGTTAAGCGTCAATAACTAAAAAACAGTTAAAAATAAACTAAAACTAACATAAACACTTAGAATTGACCAGAGAATTCAAAAATGATAAAATAAAATGGACTTTTATTTAAAAAACGCAAAATGTCTCCTGTTTGGAATAAAATTGTTTTTAAATATGATTTTAAAATTCTTAGAGCTTAAATACATCGATCGGCTATCTTAAAAATCTTTAAAAATACGGGGAAAGTCGGAAAATTTGTCGTTTTTTTCCTTGTAATACCCTTTTTTTATGTAATTTTTTTAACGGCCATAACCGAAACTCACGTAAACAAGTATATAATAATATATATAGTAATTATTAGAGACACGAACATGCCCCAGAGTTCCTAGAGCGTTGCCGCGAAAAACAGAAGTTATCCAGAAGCGCACAACCGAAATTAGTTTCGGTTTCGCCAAAATTTTGGCGGAAACCAAAACTAAAAGTTCGTTTGGACACTAAAAATATACCATGACTTTTATTTAAAGAAAAGCAGGCTGTTTTTTTAAGGAAAAACGTACTTTGTCTACAACACCAGGAGAGTGGGAATTTTTTCCTGTGCCTAATAATAATAAATAAATATTTTATTTTAATTAATTTATATATAAAAAAATAATCCCTAATAACAAGTTCAATTAAAACTTTGTAATGTTTAATGTGATTTGTTAAATATATATATACATATATATATATATATATATATATATATATATATATATATATATATATATATATATATATATATATATATATATATATATATATATATATTATATATACAGGGTTGTGATTTAATAACGGATAAATTCAATAAAAGCGGGGGTATTTCTTTTCGAAAAATCCTCGGACACGTCGATTTTATTTTTGGATCGGGCATATTCTGACTTCAAATGTAGATATACAGGGTGTCGCAAGAACGTTTGACAAGAAAAATATATTTTTTTCAATGGAACCCCTGTATATTTTTGCATTTTCGGATTCTCGGGAAAATTCTGGACATGTTTTATGTATAATGTCATATACCTATCTTCAACTGTTTACGAAATAATTACGTTTAAATAATAATTTATAACACTTTATTGCAGCATAAATTGATTAATTACATTCCACATTTTTGAAAATTATTTTATCAAATGCTGGAAGTGGCCGCCATTAACAGCATCTCAAATCAGTTTAAACGTTTTATAACCAGTCATTGCAATTACCTATACCCTCTGTTTGTGAATATTTGACATAGACTTCAAATAGGTGTCAATTATTTAAAAGTTTCAAATCTATTGTTAATTGAAAATAATTACAATGCGTTTAACTGAGACTCAGAGAATCGAAATATTAATTATGCTTGGCTGTGATGAGAAAACTAGAACACACAACGAAGTTCGAATTATGTTCAACAATAAACATCCGAACAGAGAACCTGTAAGTCAGTCTACAATCAGTAGAATTGAGGCTAAGTGGAGAGAGACTGGAACTGTTAAGGATATTGGCAGATCAGGAAGGGCCGGCGTTCCAAATAATAAAAACTGGATATCCTGCTTTCATTACATGAAAATCCGAACCTCTCAAGTACTCAGCTCGCTTTGGATAATACGCTTCATAGATCGACTGTAACAAAATTTTTAAAGAAGGAAAATTGGCACCCTTATAAAATGCAATTACTTCAAGAGCTACTAGAAGATGATCCAGATCGCAGAAACGAGTTTTGTGAGACCATGACCGAGATAACTGATAATAACCCTAGACTAGTGAAACAGATATGCTTTTCAGACGAGGCAACTTTTTGTTTAAATGGACAAGTAAATAGGCATAATTTTAGGTACTGGGCACCTGAAAATCCACACTGGTTTAGGGAAAGTCATTCTCAGAATTATCAAAAGGTGAATGTATGGGCAGGGATTATTAATAACAGAGTAATTGGACCATACTTCTTTGAAGGAAATTTGACGGGACAGCGTTATCATGACTTTTTAGTAGACAACTTGATTCCAGCACTTGCGACACTGTATCCTGATGAAAATAACCCTGACGTGCCAAATCAAGAATTATGGTTTCAACAGGATGGGGCGCCTCCCCACTATACTGCTATTGTTAGAAGATTCCTAGATGATGTTTTCCCAAATCGGTGGATAGGCAGACGTGGATCAATAGAGTGGCCACCTAGATCACCCGACCTTAATCCATTGGACTACTTTCTTTGGGGTTATGTCAAAAATGAAGTGTACAAGGATAAGCCACACACTCTTGATATCCTCAAAGAACGCATTCATAATGTAATTAGGAATATTTCTCCAGACACAGTTGAAAATGTACAGCAAGAATTTATCGATCGCCTGGGGTACTGCAGAGCTGTTAATGGCGGCCACTTCCAGCATTTGATAAAATAATTTTTTTATAAATTATTATTTAAACGTAATTATTTCGTATACAGTTGAAGATAGGTATATGACATTATACATAAAACATGTCCAGAATTTTTCTGAGAATCCGAAAATGCAAAAATATACAGGGGTTCCATTGAAAAAAAAATTTTTTCTTGTCAAACGTTCTTGCGACACCCTGTATGTCTACATTTGAAGTCAGAATATGCCCGATCCAAAAATAAAATCGACGTGTCCGAGGATTTTTCGAAAAGAAATACCCCGCTTTTATTGAATTTATCCGTTATGAAATCACAACCCTGTATATATATATATATATATACAGGTCTGGAAAATCGTTATCGAACCATTGGGATTAACAAGTGGAAAAAGAGAAAGCGATCTTGCCTTAAGATAGAAAGTAACGGAAAATAAGATATTCCCCAATTTTTCAAATGCAATGATGCCATATGTATGTATACGCCCACTTTCCTGCAGTAGTGGGGCACATCAACGTGCCGTCGCCGGGCCCGAGCGTTGGACAGAACTCATTTGCAAGCTGTTTGGGGTACCGCAAACTATAAACTACGGCGCTTTCTTTTTAAAATGTTGGTTTATACCGTTGAACAAAGAGTTCAAATTATTAAGTGGTACAATGCTGGTAATTCAGCAGAAGAAATAATCGGGAGATTTGCATTTTTATTTGAAGGAGGTCCTGTGCCTGTTAAAAGTACAATTTTAAAAATTATAAGAAAGTTTGAAACCAGCGGATGTTTACAAAATTGTAGGAAATGCATGTGTAATGATGAGGTGCCGCCTGCACCTCCATTAACCGAGGAACGGCAAGTTGAGAAATCAGGTTATTCCAGCTGTTCAGGCTCTCAATGTCAATTTTGAAGATATTTGGTATCAACAGGATGGTTGTCCGGCTCATAACGCCAGGGAAGTTCAACAATTTTTGGGAGTCACGTTTCCAAATCGTATAATCAGCGGAAGAGGTACCATAAAATGGCCTCCTAGATCACCAGATCTGGCACCAAATGATTTTTTCTTTGGGGACATGTTAAGCAACAAATTTATAGGCATCGTCATGAACGTGCAAATGACTTAGATGAGCTCCGCCAAAAAATTAGTCAGGTTCTTATAGGAATAACACCTGAAATACTTGAAAACACAAGAACCGAATTCTATAACAGGTTGGGATATTGTCTTGCACAAAATGGTGGTCTCTTTGAGAACCTTATAAACTAAGATTTTAAAAAGTATTAAAGTTTTTATAAGAAATTTTTTTAGAAATACTTTTATGTTTTTTAATTTTTTTTAGAATTATATTTTTATTTTTAAAATTATTTGTTTATTCTTTCTTTCGGAATTGCTTTTAATTTTGTTTAGCCCCAAACGGCAAAAAAAGCTCTTAAAAATGGCAGTATTTGATGCATTTAAAGCAATAAATTCATCAAATACCAAAATATTTAATAGTTACGTAAAATTTTTTTATCAAAATATGTGAAGCAGTAACATCCTCCATGCGTGCAAAGAAGCAACTGCGTGCTCGAGCTCGATCAACCATAAACAAAGCGAGCGCGTTGGCGAAGTGGTGGGGGAGAAAGCAAGGGGAACGGGAGGGGAAACACCTCATTCTATTTCAGTCGAACTCATGTGATTTAGGAATCTCCCTTCTCTTCGGCAATATGTTTCCGCCCACTGTAATTACAGCCCACTCTTTTGTGCCGTAGCAGGAGACGAAATCCAGACGAGAGCGACTGCGGTACGTAGATGTCGAGTACGGGGTTGCCGACTTGCCTTAACTTTCGGGGTAAAATTAAAATAATAATACTAATAAAAATGTTATTAAACCTTTTTTACTTTATTTTTGTAATTTTAGAATGTAATTGTATAATGTACATTTAATTTTTAAAATTTAAGGACTTTGAGGAAACATAAAAATATCAATTTAAGGCTTTTTGAACTAGGTTTGGGGACAGATTTTTTTCGGAGTTGGGTCGACTAGAATCCTTTAAAATTTATTTTTACTGGCAAGTCGTTTGCTGTGTTGCAAACTGCTGCTGATCCTGCTTAATTTAGATTTTTTTCAAGTTTTGGTCAATATCGTTGAAAAAAGTTCAAATTATTAAGTAGTACTATGCTGGTAATTTAGCAGAAGAAATAATTAGGAGGTTTGCATTATAGGTTTGGTCTTGTACCAGCGAAAAGTACAACTTTTGAAATTATTATAAAAGTTTGAAACCATCGGCTGTTAAAGAAATTGTAGGAAGTGCATGTGTAGTGATGAGGTGCCACTTGCACATCCATTAACTAAGAAACGACAAGTCTGTGATACTGCTGCATTTCCGCCCTTTTTTAAAAATTTCCGTCCCGCAGTATTGCGCCCTGGTGCCTTGCACCACCCGGTAGCATACCACCTCAAATGCTTGAAAACCAAAGAGAACCGAATTTAATAAATTGAAATATTGTCTTGCTAAAAATTGTGGTCTCTTTCAGAACCATAATAATAAGATTTTAAAAGAGTTTCCACATTGTATAAACATTTCCGTTAGAAATACTTTTATGTTCTTTTTATTTTTTAGAGAATATTTTATTTAAATTCACTTCTTTTTTTTGTTAAAACCCAAATGGCAAAAAGAATTATGCTTCTAACTTTCACCATGCTACTGAATACCATCAGTGTGGCCAGGTGGGTTACGATAAAAATCCCCGCGTTGTTCCAAAAAATCACTTTTTTGAGATACTTTAGAAAAAATCCCTGTGATTTAAAGCCACATTTGAGGGCCGCCTTTTAATAGTCAAAAAATGTATTTTTTACGCCAATGAAATTGACAACCAAAAAAAGGTTTACGTAAAAATCGAGAATTTTAAGTAAAAAGTAAGTAAAAGTAATGATTTGTTTACAACTGACATTAATTTCATGATATTTATGTCAGATAGAAATTCTAGCTGTGTACACGGTCAAAAATGTTGTCTGATATAAATTTTTGATTGTTTACACTAGTCAGAATTTTTATCTGACGTAAATATCATGCAATAAAAGTAAGATCAAAACGTACCTTTAAAAATGTTTTTATACTACCTTCCAAATCGTTAAAAATCCCCGTTTTTACTTTAAAAATCCCGTTTTACCTTGTCATCAAAAATCCCCGAAAAAAGTCTCTGGCAACATTGTTCAATACCCGAACGCTGCAAGTTCTTGATACGCAAAACGAAAACCGTCGGCACCAGTGTCCTAATAGGGGAGTACGTTTGGATGTAAGCAAAGAGAACGGGGAAAAATTTGTGCATCGACAACATCGCATCGTCTGTTTCAGTCGAACTTATATGATTCAGTATATTCAGAAATACTCTCTTTTCCACTTGGGGAATTGCAAAGGGCGAATGAAGATTTTCCACACCTGTATATTAAATTTACTTTTAATTAAATTTTCATTTGTTTTATCTAAATTATGTAATGTTTGATCTTTTAAATAAAATTTTTGGTAATATGCATTCATATATAATGGGGCCTTTTATTGTTTACTTTATATAATTTCTTTAAAAATTTGTTCGAAATACCAATAAAACTTTATTATTTATTTAACGCATGATATTTTATTTTATTATTAATATTATGTAAAATGCAAAAATTTAAATTTCGCTTTTTGTTTGGTAACACTACATTTAGTAGGTAATTAATGTATTTAATCAAATATTTTGAATAAATTAAAAACGAGACTATAATATTATTATTACAGTATTTTTTATATTTTTAAATTGTTTAAAATAACTTAGTTAAGAACATGTTTTAACTTATATTAGTTTTAATTTTGTTTAGTGATTATTACACAGGAAAAAATTGGTTAATAAGTGATATTTTTAACGTGCCCTTTGCCCTAAGCAACATTTGATTTATTGTCAAGAATCAAGAATATCCAAATATTTTATTTAAATATGTTATATTGTTTTATGTTATACGCGTCGAGTATTTTAAAATTATGAGCCACAAGTCTAACTTTTTCATTTATTTTTTTCCCAATGTGGCACGCCATCTTAAAATATTAATATGTCAGTTTTACTCTAAAAATATTTATGCATTAGTTTTATATTGCAAATTCATATTTTTTTATGTTATGTTCAAAAATAAAAGTAGGGCGGCATTAGAGTAATTAACTGTATTTTAAAACATTTTTTTTAGTAAAAACGTTTTTATTTCTTTTATAAAACTTTTATTATCTAACCTTTTACTTTGACTTTAAAAAACTTTATCAAAGACTCATATATTTTTGCAATAAAAGTTAATTAAAACTGAATATTTAATAATCTGTACAAAAACTTTAAAAACTTTCCTTTTAATAATGCAGAGTGCAGCTCCGCGCTGAATACAAAGTTTACACGCATAACTTTATTTTTCGAGAAAATGGAAAAAACTACTTTTAATTATCTTGTAATGAAAATTTGTTATGAGTTCGCGATTAAAGTACCTGTTACGTATAAGGTTAAAACGCTATACAGGGTGTCCGGAAATTAGGAGCACATATTTTAAGAGGCGATTCTGCGTCAGAAATAAACCCTAGTTTCCTATATAGATGTATGTCCAGAAGTGCTTCCCTACCGAGATACGGGGTGTTAAACTTCTAAGAATAAAAACTGTTTTTTACCGTATTTTCCACATCACTCAAGATATCTTTATGAAATTTGTTACATGTCTTTGGAACATCGAAAGGCAATTCCTAATATTAAAAGGAATTTTTAATTTGCACCAGCAAAATATTCCCTTTTTATTTAGAGCAAATTCGATTTCTTGCCTTTTTTCTTACAAGGTACCGATTTGACGTAAAAAAATAAAAACAATTTTAATGCCGGAAATAGTCATCATTTCAGAAAATGAAAAATCTTGGGAGGTTTGTATCACTGGTAAAGTCAAAATTTATTTTCGGTCAAATAACTTATTAGTTTTGACACTGTTGTAATGAGCTGTTGATAATAATGAACCATAATTATTCAAATATCAAGTTGCGTAATATTCATTTTTATTACGGTGTGGCCCAAGGAAATGCTCGAGCTGCACAACGTATGTACCAGATCCTCAATGAATAATACCACAACCAAGGATGTTCTCGGAATTCATGGGAGACTGGGAGAATACGGGGCATTTAAGACGTGATGCAGGGCGACCAAGAAGAACACGTACTGTGGCAGCAGAAATACGCATTTTAAATAATATTGAAAATTATCCGGGGAACAGTGTTAGAAAAGTCGATGCAGAAGAAACTATTCCGAAAAGTTCTGTTTATGAAGTCTTGTGTGAGCAGCAGCTTTACCCATATCATTATCAAAAAGTTTAAGCGTTATTACCAGCAGACTACGAACGTCGTGTACGTGTGTCCATATTCGAAATCAACATAACACCGATGGAAACTTTTTATTTAACGTTTTGTTTACGGATAAAGCTGGATTTGCTCGTGAAGGTCCTATTAATTTACACAACGTCTACTACTGGAATGATGAAAACCCCCATTCAATAACCGAACGCGGATTTCAAGATAGATTTTCTTTGAACGTATGGGCTGGGATAGTAGGAGATCATTTGATTGGACCCCATTTTTTCCCAATTGACTTTCTGGTGAAATTTATTTAGATTTTTAAGAAATCATTTACCCTTTTCCTAGAAGATATTCCGCTTCGATTACGCAATTCAATGTGGTTGCTGCAAGATGGCGCACCACCTCATTTTGCAATTCAAGTTAGAGAACATCTTAATGAACTTTTTCCTAGCCGATGAATAGGTCGTAGGGGATTTGTGGAATGGGCTCCCAGGTCACCGGACTTGAATCCGATAGATTTTCTTTTTTTGGGGATATCTTAAAGACTTTGTATACAAGACTCCAGTGAATAACGTTGAACAACTTAGGCAGAGAATAACTGACAGCTGTGAAACTATTAAACGGAAACAGGGAATTATATATATTCTTTAAAGTTCGTCAGTCCTTTCTAAGAAGACTTAGTTTATGCATGGAAATGGAAGGCCAACATTTTGAGCATCTGCTATAGTTTGTTACTATGATTTTTTAAATTATTGTTATTATTTTCTGAAATGATGACTATTTCCGGCATTAAAATGGTTTTTACTTTTTTACGTCAAAACGGTGCCTCGTAAGAAAAAAGTCATGAAAGAATTGAATTTGCTCTAAATAAAATTGAAATATTACGCGTAATTTTTATTTGCACAAAAGCAATGGCGACCATTTTTTTTCAAAAATAATTAATGGTATATCCCGTACAGACGCTACTAGTGCAAATTAAAAAACCTTTTTAATATAAGGAATTGCCTTTCGATGCTCCAAAGACATGTAAAAATTTTCATAAAGATATCTCGAGCGATGTTGAAAATACGGTAACAAACAGTTTTTATTCTTAGAAGTTTAACACCCCGTATCTCGGTAAGGAAGCACTTCTGGACATACATCTATATAGGAAACTTGGGTTTATTTTGGATGCAGAATCGCCTTCTAAAATATGTGCTCTTAATTTTCCTAATTTCCGGACACTCTATATAACATAATAGAAATATGTTTTAAAACACACATTTTCTTAAGAAAAAAAATATTTACGGTAGGCTCTTGGTGGGACATTTTTTCTATCTAGTAAGGCTTGTAAATAAAAACAAAAACCTACCATCCTCCATTGCTTTAACTTACAAAATTTCGTATTATTTAAAACCACAGAGGTAGCTTTGGTAAAAAGGTGTTCTATTCTGGTAAAATGTGTTATAATGAATATCTGCCCGTATCAGTTATTATGGGAAAGCTGGTAGTTTCTGCGACAAAAAATGTAAATAACTACTAAAAATAATAATTTTTAATTATTTGCAATAAAAAACCAAGTATATTTAGACTAACTTGCTGTTCTTTAAAAGATGTAAACATATTAATTATTGATGGCATCAACCATTATGTTATAAAAAAGTGTAATAAGTTTAATTTGTAATTAATTCTTATTTGACCTAACTTCAAATATTTAAAAGTTTATGTATTTTTAGCATAAAAGTGTATAACCTGTAGAGAAAGATGCAACTTTTTAAAAATAAAAATATTGCTAAATAAATTTAAAAAAAAAATCTTTATTTTAGATTTTCCACAAAATGGCTTTAATGGAAAAATACTTGATGCAAAGATATTTGCTTTAAATATTTTCAACAAAATTTTGACAAAGCTGTGGTTTTTCTCTTAAAATTTCCAAAAATATACGCTTTTTGGAAAACTAATAATTATTTATTGGAATAGGTGTGGTTGTGTGTACTTAAAAATGTTAAGGGTAAAAATAAATCCTGTACCTATTTCGTAAAAAAACGTTTTATCAATTCTTAAATGCGTAGTACAACCATCATCAGTGCTAATTGTCAAGTAGGAGTCACAGCTCCAGAGTGCATAAACAAGTCATATAAATATTTCGTCACCTTAGCTTTAAAACCACCTAACTCCATTTTAAATAAAACATGCATTACCTAAATCCAGGCTAAAGATGACAATGCATGATTTATTATGGAGAATGGAGTTAGGTGGTTTTACAATTAAGGTGAGGATATAAAGTTTGGTTTCACATTACACTTAAGGTGGTATTTTCTTAAAGCATTTTTAGGAAATTATTTATTGGTAATATTGGTAATACTATACAGGGTAGGACAAAAGTATAATTTTTTAATGACACACCCTGTATGTTATATTACCATTAAAAAGACCTTTAAGAAAATACCACATAAGGTCTACCTTTATTATTTTTAAAGATATGACTATACAAATCGGGAATTCGGGTAATTTTTAAATTACTGCCATTTTATATTCAGGGGTTATAAAGAACTTCTCAGGAGGTAAATGATGTGCCGCAAGACCCCCTTTCCATTTACTTTTTTTAAATGGTGCCCAGCTGTCAGTTTGTTATTTATATCTGTCATATTTTGTCTAAAATTGGTTTATGCTGTTTTACTAAAGTCCTTAAATTTTTATATAAAATTACCAAACAATTTAAAAGTTAGAAGGTTGGGTCCTGACTTTAAACAAGCACTGTAGATTGTATTAAAATACAAAATTATTAAATATATTGTTAAATATAAAAATGTAAAACTTTGCCCTAATTAAACAAGCCCTGCATCTCTTATCGTTCCCAAAATCCTAATGGTGGTCCGCGAATTTGTAAAAAAAAACGATTTTATTTCGGTCTTTTGGGCTTTTGTAATAAAAAGTAGTATTAATAGCAGCATCGAAGAGATATACCTAAAAAGTCAAGAAGTTTAAACTTTACAGAACTTTTAAATATATGTAAAAATGTTCAACACAAGAAAGAATTTTCTGTAAACTTCGAAAATTTAGATTCGTCAATGCCATTATTTCAATGTATAAAATTTCAAACAATCGCAAAAGTATAAAAGTCAACTCAAGAACATAGGATAAATCCAAAGAAACCTTTTATTGTAAATATTGGTTTAAGAAATAATAGTTTTCAAAGAAAACCAACTTTTATTATTGGGTTTTATTTCAAGATAATATTGTAAATATTTTGTTATAACCATTTAATTTTTTTACAAGAATTTGCAATTTTTAATAAAAAATAGCGGAATACATATTACTTCACAGCAACCTCAATATGGGTATCAAAAATAGGGTTTGATTGGCAGAAAAAGCTCACTATAAAAAAAAAATAGAAACCAAGATGGCCGCCGCCACAAAATGGAGGATTTCATATTTTCTATAAGTAACTTAATAGGAATATCTAATAAAAGGGCTTGATTAGTAGAATAGCTTTTATTTCAAAATAAATAAACCTAATAAAATAAAAAGTACCTATTACCTAACAACAAAAATAAAAATTTTAAAATAAATTATATAAAAAGATAATGTTAAACGGTTTTATAAAAATAAAAATAATGTAGGGTATATATTAAAAGCTAAAAATAATTCGGAAGTCCTAGCTACCCGATCGCAACAATTTTTTTTTATCAATTTAAGGTACTTATCAGACAAAAACTAAAATCGTTGTTGTAAATTACTTGCAAAGCAAGATTTTGCATCCATTGGATAATATCCACTATGACGATGCGGTTTTTATAGTAGCCAAAGGTTTTTCTTTTAGAGCTAATTAAGATTACCAACCGCGGACCCGTTTCGAACTATTTTGGTTCTCATCAGTTCGGTGAAGGCAATGAAAACCAACCCTAAAAAAATTTCTTAAGAACTGGGAAAGACATATAAACGTAGCAGCTTATTGCCCATTACGCATTCTGATTCCAGTGAAAAACTTATCAAACTTAGTTCAGTAAAATTAATAGTTGTATTTTTGACAAACAATCGAAAATCATTCTAGAAAATGCCGAAGTAAAAATCTAAGTTTTTGTACAGCGGACGCGACCTATTTACAGGCATGTTTTTTGACCCACTAAATCCAAATTTAAAATCAGTTTAGGCCATACACGCTACAATTTGAATAAATTTCAAAAACGGTAGGAATTAGAAAAGTTGCACCATTTTTTACGTTTTTGCAAGTTACTTTATATTGGGACCCGTACGGCCTAAACTGACTTAAAATTCGAATTCAGAGGATCGAAAAACATACTCGTAGAGGTAGCGTCTGGTGCACATCAAACTTCTTTTTGTATGCCGGTAATATTATTCACTTTGGCAATGCTGATTTTTACATTAGTCAAATGTCTATTTTTAGAGCTTATTGAAATCAACAACCGCAGACTGGTTTCGAACTATTTTGGTTTTCATTAGTATGGTGTAGGCAATAACAACTAACCCTAAAGAAATTTCTTAAGAACTTATAATGGCATATAAATATAGCAGCTTATTGCCCATTACGCCCTCTGTTGGTAGCGTACCTAGGTCCGTTAACTCTTTAAAAAACCTTGCTTTACAAGTAATTTGCATAAAGTTAGTAGTTTTACTTCACCATTTTTAGAATTTTATTAAAGTTTTAATCTTGAATAAAAGAAATAACGAACTTCCAGCAAAAACAAAGATACTACTATAAACAAAACAATGTATGGTAGTAAGATGCACAACATGTTTTATTAACACTTTTAAGTAATTATCTGCCACATCGCTGTGCAGAATACGTTAAAGGTAAATTCTCCAGACGCTCGAGTCAGGACGTTACTGCAGAGATATTTCCGAATAAGCTAAACTCTATCTTTTGTTAACGTCTCAGCAACCGGAAGTAGGGTAGCTTTTGTTTCTTAGAAGCTTAACCGCCTAACAACACACATGGGAAATAGTTAT
Organism: Listronotus bonariensis; assembly: GCA_014170235.1. NCBI lineage: Eukaryota > Metazoa > Arthropoda > Insecta > Coleoptera > Curculionidae > Listronotus > Listronotus bonariensis. The sequence continues at coordinate 128,846 of JACEGR010001684.1, forward strand.
GGATGGGGCTCGACTTACCTCATACTCGCCGAGAGTGTAAGTGTTATTATGTGTTTGGCTGAAACTATGGCGAAACTTTAAGGTTTCATACCGTACGTCTTGAATATTGTTATTACTTTCTTGGCCTTAGTCATGGAATATAGCTGAAACGAGTATTAGTTTTAATAAGAATATGTTCGACAAACTCAGCTAAGAACGGTATATTTTTAATTAAAATTTTTCTGCAGTAATAGAAGAAAAATTAAAGTTTATTTTTTATTATACATGATTAACTTAACTTTATTTCTTTAGTTAAAAAATAAAGAATAGGTTTTGCACAAAACTGGGAAATCTAGCAACGGTGGCGCCATTACTGCTAAATTATTCAAGTCTAACACGTTCTAAATACCAATTTTTTTAATAAAGCTTAAGTAGTAAAAGATGTTTTGAAGTTGCAGTACTTTTTAAGGCCTCAATATTTGTATTTAAATACATGTTCTATGTACCATCGTGCCAAAAAAAAAAAAAAACTGGGACAACACAATTTGGTTTTATCTTTTGGTTTATTGTTCTTTTATAATAGCTTTAATTTTAATTTAAACCATGTTTAGTAGTGTGTGAGACGCCTCCTATGCAGTAAAAAATTTTTTGACGTACAAGAACTACCTAATTTTTTATCAATGTTACGCCACTACATTTTTGAAACTAATATTATTTTTTTGGATTTCTATTTACTTTAGAAAAATAAAAGATATTTATTCTTTTTTTTTAACATTGATTACTGTCGATAAAATAATACGTTGTGCTTCGACATCAACACAAACACACATTATGTATGTTTAATTAATTACAACAATTTTATAGTTAACGTAAAAATTATTTAAAATAAATGACGTGTCGTAGAAGAGAACTTTTTACACACATTTAAAGCCCATGTTTACAAAAAATTAATCTACGTGCCATTATGATAAAAATCCAAGTATAGTAATTTTATCTAGATTGTGTCTAGACGACATCGACAAAAAGGTTAAAACAGTAGGTCGGTGTAAGCTTATCGCCAATTGACACTTAAAAAACTGTAAAACCTTACCAAATCTCCTTGCCTTCAACTAAATCCAGTTAAATGAAAATCTTTGTCTCTTTTGTGCAAGTTGGTCTCTTATCCTAGCAAGGGTCTAAAGGAGATTACAAAGTTTTCTTGGCAGTAATTAATACTACGTTTAAAGGAATTTTCTCGGGCCACGGTTAAAATTCGCCATTCAAGAAACTAGTGGGTGATTAAAGAACAATTGAAAAAGTGCAGGTTTATTTTAAACTTTGTTCACATTTGCCTTATACAAGGTGTCCCGTAATTAATTGGACATAGGTAGGATATCTGACATGAAAATAAAGCGTTTGAGATTAATATCGCTAAATAAGCAAAATGTTATTGGTTTTCGTTCTACAGGGTGTTAATACTAATTTTTTACCAAACATTTAGTGAAATATCTCGGAATCCACTGAACAAGGTAAAGTTAAATTTGGTGTACTCCTATTATTTGGGATGACGAACACGAATATATATATTTTGCCATTACCACTAGATGGCGCCACATACAATAACATTGATTGATTAAAGTGGTCATAACTTTTTGACCTTCCTGTATGCACATTTTCGAGTGGAAATAATAAAAGATTGTGGAAGGGTTCAATATCATCAGGACGCAAGAAGAATAATTATTTAGAGTCACGCAAAATTTAAATAAAAGAATTAGACAATGTGTCCTGGTGGATGGTGAACATTTTAAATATTTATTATAATCAATAGTCTTTTCTAACTCTATCGTTGTAAATTAAATTTTAGAGTGTAAAATAATAAAAAAGTCGTTTATTTCGAAAACGGTCTATTTGGTGGAAATCAAAGAAGTGTACCTTTTTTGACTAAAATTAAATGCTGTTTCATTATTTCCACTCGCAATTAATGTTATTGTATGTGGCGCCATCTGGTTTTTTAACTTTAATCTCTCCAGTGGATTCCGAGACACTTTACTAAATGTTTGGTAAAAAAATTAGTTATAACACCCTGTAGAACGAAAACCAATAAAATTTTGCTAAGCAATATTGAGCTCAAACGCTTAATTTTCATGTCAGGTATCCTACATTGACCTATGTCCAATTAACGTAGGCTTGTAAATGATAAATAGGTGGTGATAGAGTGAGCCAAAATATTGCACATAAATTATATAAAAAGTTCTATCGCGCTTCGTTAGGAAGTTATTAAACTTTAAAGTAAAGTAAAATTTAAAAATATATAACTTTTAAACTGTTGCTACCGGACCAATGATATTAGGGCAACTAAATATTTACCCCATACTTACGCTTCTTACCATAGGTTAACTGCAGTTGCAGTGAGGCGAGATTATACAAGGCGGGAATTTTATTTATGCATTTTTGGCAGGGGTGCAAAATTTGACATTTTACTTTATCCGTTTAACTTTTCATGTTTTTAAATAAAAATGTTCTCTTATTTAAATCGCATTTAAAATACAGACACACTAGCATTGCATGTAATTAAAAAAAAATTATTTAAGAAAATCATTAAACTAAGGTAATATTTTTTAACGGTTTTTGTAAGTCGTTTAAACTTTTATATGAAAATTATAAAATTTAATAACGTGTTATTTTATAGTAAAGGTATACTAGCCAATTATCTTGTCCTTAAACTTTGTTAAACATGATGTTTAAGCTCACTATCCACATTTCAAAAAAACGACTATTTTTATTTTGACCTCTGGCACTAAAAAATTGGTTTCTAGGCACTTCCAGAAAATTCACGGCAACGATGAGCACTTAATTTAATAGAAAGATAATGAGGTGGACTCATTATTAATTTGCATATTTTTCTCAGTCCCATAAAAGAAATCATATTTGATCATTCGTTAATCACATAACAATATTTAGATAATCAAGGTCGAAGATTGAAGAATTTTAAGAAAAAACTTTTGGAGCTTAAATTTTGTAATCTACTAAAAATAGTTATTAATGATTGGGTTTGCCCTACTTCTATCAAAAATTAAACGCCCTACAAAATATCCTATACTTCTTTGGTAAATGTAACTATTAAAAGAATATTCAGGGTCTAATCAAATATTAAAAAATTAAAAGAAAAACTTTTTTAAAATTTTTTATAACTTTAAAAGTATAAGAAACCCTTATTATAGAGCGATTAATTTTTAATAGAAATGGTAGAAACTCAATTGTCAATGACTATTTTTGGTAAGTTACCAGGTTTAAAGCAAAAAAGTAATTTTCTTAAAATTCTTTAATTTTATTCTTAAATATCTTTTAATTGATTTACTAAAAAGTATAAAATCTCTTTTTATGGAGCGTTAAATTAAAAAAGTATATTAAGGCGGATTTTATTATTAAAATTAAGCTTATCATTACTAGGTATTCTCTGTAGATGCCTAAGAACCAATTTCTGAGTAACAGAAGTCAAAATAAAAATAGTCGATTTTTTGACCCACCCTAATAGTGATGCTGTAAATACACCCTTAATGATGAGGCCTTTATTCTGAACAAAAACTTTATGCATTTAAACAATAAGAAAGCTGTCGTACTCTACACTTCGTAAATTTATTATCGCTGCACAGACAGCAGTAGTAAAAACATCAAACTGCCTACAAAGTGCATTGTCCTAAATCCCAACTTACTCTCAGCGTGTAAAGTTTAAACGCATAGATTAATTTAACAGAGAAGCCATGGTATCATCATTATCCCCCAGCGGAACTTAATGCTTTATGTCTTCCACCCACTTTTGCAAGTAGTTCCATTTGTCTTAGGAAAAGTTTCTTATTGGCCTAAATACTTAAATGCGCCCTGAGCCGGCCTTAATTAATTTAAACCCTCTCAATTTTCTAAACTCAATTTTTGGATGAAATCCTTTTAAAAATTTATATACAGGATGTCCGATCATGTCGTAAGTATTAGAGCTGGTGAAGTGAGCCAAAATAATGTTATTACTTCATATATGAAAAAAGTTTTATTACACTTTGTGGAAAAGTTACAGGCGATGATGTAACAGAGCAGCCATTTTTTTTTATCTTTGGATAAACCACGAAGACTAAAAGCCTAAATACTAACGTACCGTGGGTGTCTTAAGCGAGGTAAGAGGGAGTTTGTTGACACGGGACTTAAAGACTTAAAGATTTGGGGAGGAAGGAAAGACCTCCGCGGGCAGTAGGTTCCACATTCTAGAAACTCTAGGGATAAAAGAACGAACAAAGTGGGAAGTTCGGGGCCTGACCAGTTGGACCGTATAGGGATGCATACGCGCGGAACCACAAGTTTCTCTGTTGGGAACCCTGAGTGGAGGAACTATATTGGACAATTCTTCAGAGTAGAAGCCATGGAAGTGCCAATAAAAAGCGATAGATCCCCCACAGCCCGACGATGGGCAAAAGAGGAAGCCTTTCTGTACGTAAAGAATCATTAATGAGACGAATAGCTCTTCTTTGAATAGAAACCAGAATGCTTTGGGTTGTGGGGAAGCCATGCCCAAGATATGAGAACAATACTCCAAGTGAGGTCGGATTTGGGACACATATAAAGTATATAAATTAGAAGGGGAAAAATTCTTTTGGCTCGAAAGAGAAATCCAAGCTTTTTGAGGCTGCCGTGGCTATAGATACAATGTGTTTATGCCAGTTAAGGTTACTTTCAAATGTACGCCCACAAGATTGAAGTGTCTTTGCTCTGTAAAACTTGGCCGCTCATAAGTAGAGGATGAGTATTTGGTGACTCTTTTTGCGACAAGGAACATGATTGTGTTTTGGATGCATTAAAGTGGACGAGATTTTTGGCGCCCCAATCCAATATTAAATTAAGATCCTGCGAAAGAGATATCTGCATCGCTCTGCGTTTGTTTTCCAATTCAGGTTTAGTGATGGGTTTAGGAACCTGAAAACTGGAGTGAAGGGTACTATCGTCGGCGAAACTATGAATGGAATTAGTTGTGGACGAGAGAAGGTCGTTGATGGGAAGAATAAATAATGTTGGTGCCAGAACTAAGCCCTGAGGCACTCCAGCATTAACTTGGTGAAAGCTTGAAGAATGGCCGTCCACAATAACTAATATACGTCGATCAGATAGATAACTAGAGAGCCAAGTACAATTAACACGTTATAACATTTTAACACAACTTAATTAATTTAAACCCTCTAAATTTTCTTAAATCAATTTTTGGATGGAATCATTTTAAATATTTACCCTCCGATTATGTTTTAATTTGTTAGAGCTGATGTAGTGAGCCAAAATAATGTTATTACTTTATATATAAAAAAATTATTACACTTTGTGGGAAAGTTACTGGCCTTGATATAACAGAGAAGCCATTGTATCATTATTATCCCCTAGCGGAACCTAATGCTTTATGTATTCCACCCACTTTTGCAAGGAGTTCCATTTATCTTAGGAAGTTTCTTATTGGCATAAATACTTAAATGCGTCCTAAGCCGACCCTATTTAATTTAAACCCTTTAGATTTTCTATAGACAATTTTTAGATGTCATATATTTAAATATTTGTATACAATATGTCTAAAAAGCACAAATTCTAAATGATTGGGCTAGTAGAGTGAAAAAGATATTGTTATTACTTTAATAAATTATTACAATTTTTTGGTATATTTTGTATTATTTAAATATACATATTTAAATTAATGAGCCTTAAAATGTATTAAAAAAATGGGGGTTGCCATTATATACGGTGTGTCAGAAAATTTCAAGGATATTTTTTTAATTTAAATATTTTCTTGACCATTAATGTTTCAGTCAACCGTGTAACCGTACCTTTGCTTAAATTATAGATGGGTGCAGGTCACTTTCTATTCGAACCTTAGATTATTTTACTATTTTTTTCTATTGGTTATTGGCAGTAAGACGTGATTATATAGAGTGGAATGATTTTTATTTTTAATGTGTGCATTTCTTACCAAGGTGAAAAATTTACCAACTTGCGGTAAAGTTTATTTTAGTTTATTTTTTTGTTTTTGCGTAAAAATTATACCTTAATGTAATCAATATCTCTCCTTACAAACTTTAAGCCCGTCCAAAGAAGTTATAAAAACTAGATATAAATATATTTTTTTCTAGCAACTTGACTAAATTTTGTTTTGCCTTAAATTATACTTTAAATTAAATTTAAAAAATAATTTTTGTGACCAAGAGTGTCAAAAAATCACCTGTTAAGTATCATTCCTATATGGGACATGCTAGATCTTCATCGGGCGCATCTCTAGGTGGCGGATTAGAAAAGGCTTTTCAGACGTGGGTTAAATCAAGAAAATTAAATATCTAGGGCGGACCAAAACTAGCAAACAAAGTCTGATCCAAAGTGGACTACTAAAAACTTGCGTCTGATCTCCATGTAAGGGGCGGCTGGTGTTTAAAAGGTAAAAAGCAACAAAATACTACCACACACTTACTTTTTAAAAATTAATCATAACACGAAACCTAAACGCTGTTTGGATAGCTACTTAGAACCTAAAACTGTTTAAAACAAATTAACATCGCAATAAGAATCCAATTGCTTCGATGCTATAACGGTCTGGAAACAAAACCGCTGTTCAGACGCCGAATGGATGAAATTCCGAGAGGGCACCAAGCAAGGGCGGGAAGTTTTTTGTTTTATAGCAGAAAAAATACATTTATATAGCACATCTTTTATTTCTATACAGTGACGACACTAGAAGGGACATTGGTGGCCCAAGCCCTCCTAAAATATTTTTGGCCCCGTAGCATGTGAAATGGAAGAAGTATAGTTATTCTATAAACCGTGTTTTGTAGGCGTGGTGACGACCTTTTTTTCAGGTAAAAATGTTGAAAGTAAGGGAGGATAAATTATTCTGTAATTTCTTTTACGATTTCAAATCTTTAACAAATTCATAACTGTGGCCACCTTTGGCCACCCCATTAAATTTATTTTCTGCCCCTCCTTGACTATTACAAAACAAAAGGCTGGCGTGGCCACTGTTTCTATATCGTTGTTTTTATCAATTGATCGTTATTGCCAATGGTAAAACCATGTTAAACAAACACTTTTTAAATTTTCTATTTTATATTTAGCAGAAAGGTTTTTACAAATTTCGCTATACTTTTTGATTTTATTCTCTGTCATCTGACTTAAGTGCAATACTAGAAAAAATGCATCATTCTTTCTTAGTAAATCCTAAGATGAAATGAAAATTGCAATTTTGTAATAGTCCATTGATGTTTGTCATTGACAACAATTCTTTTGGGTTTTACGAGCATTAAATCAAATAACTGTATTTTAGTTTTAGTCTTTTGAGCAAATGATTTGGCATTGCTAAATATTTTTAAAACAAATTACCATCGCAATAAGATTCCAATTGCTTCGATGCTATAACGGTCTGGAAACGAAACCGCTGTTCATAGGAAATACGTGTATTTAATCTCTGGACGCCGAATGGATGAAATTCTGAGAGGGCACCAGGCAAGGGCGGGAAATATTTTGTTTTATAGCAGGAAAAAGTACATTCAAATAGCACATCTTTTATTTCTATACAGTGACCACACTAGGGGGATATGGGTGGCCCAAGCCCTTATAAAATATTTTTGGCCACCTAGCAAGTGAAATGGAAAAAGTAGAGTTATTCTAAAAAGTGTGTTTTGTAGGCGTGGTAAAACCTTTTTTGTTGTTAAAATGTTGAAAGTAAGGGAGAATAAATTATTATGTAATTTTTTTACGATTTCAAATCTTTAACAAATTCATAACAGTGGTCACCTTTGGGCACCCCAATAAAAAAATTTCGGTCCCTCCTTGACCACCACAAAACAAGAAAGCTGGCGTGGCCACTGATTCTATATCTTTGTTTTTATCAATTGATCGTGATTGACAATAGTAAAACCATGTTAAACAAACACTTTTTAACTTTCTGATTTATATTTGGCAGAAAGGTTTTTACATATTTCGATTTATTTTTTGATTTTATTTTCTGTCATCTGACTTGGATGCGAAACTAAAAGAAAAAACTAACCAGAACATATTTTAGAGAGGTTTAAAAACAAAATTTTAAATGTTACTAAAATAATTAACGTTAACGCTTTTGTCGATAATATTATTAGAATATTTAAAAAAATAAAGCTGTACGTACTTTTTGTAAAAAGAAATTTAGCGCAGCTTTTTAATAATATTTTTTAGTACAGTTTTTAAATGGTATGATTGTAAGCAGTATTAAAATAATTTACGAAAAAGTAATTTTAAAACTAAAAATAGATGCAAATAACAAAACAATTACAACTATTAAAGTTAAATTTGAAAACCATAACGAAACAGGATTATACTGGTTTATATACTTTAATGAGTTTTGTTATTTCGAATTAAAACCATTTAACGTGGAACTAGTATTTGTTATCAAATCCGCCCAGAGGTTGTTTAGAAAACTTTTACGAGTGTTTCTGGTTAAGTGATTTACATATTTTCTCGTTAAAAAGCACGAAATTTAATTTTTACATGCTTTTATTTAAAAGTTTTTGCTCTAATTATTATTCATGTACGTTTTATATAAAGCTTTACTTGACAAGAACATAAGAGCTATGACGGGCTATGTTCGGATTTTCTTCATTTGCATAAACCTTTTTTAAAACAACGGAATTGCTCTACATAATTTTTTCACTTTAACATTAAAAAACTAAAACCAAATTTGGGTACTTTTTTTAGATTTTCTCCAAAATTATAAATACAGGGTGAATAAACTGTGTAAGTCTTTCTTCTTCTTATGTTTTTTTGGGCTATTTGGCCGTCGTCGTAGATTTTGAATCCTTGACGTTTTGCCAGCGCGAGTGGTTGGCATCCTCAGAGGGTTTTTGGTAGACTACTTGCGTTCTACTGTGTATACAAAATTTTTACCCAAAAATAAACTTTAAATTTTAAATTTGTTAAATCAAAGATCTTTGTGGGCTTAGAAATATATTTCGTAATAATTTTTTATTGGTATTTATTTTTTATAGAAAAAATAAATTAAAATGAAGCATGTAAATTTTTCTTTACAATTTGACTTTTTATTATACAGGGTTACCAAGAGTATGTAGGCAATCTTTCGAATTACCATAGAATACATGAAAATAATGAGACAAATTCCTATAAAATGTTATATGTGCCCTTAAAGGACGCCGCTGAAAATCGGTATTTCTTAAATCACTTTTAGGGTACCTAGTATAATAAAATTATTTTTGTATGATAAATACACAAGACTCCCTAAAATAGTATCCCGGCAAAACATTTGCCGTTATTGGTTCGCCAGGGGCGGACTAACCCTTACACAAAAATGCTAAATATTTTTACACCCTGTATAATAAACAAGTAAAATAAGTATTTTTGGGTAGCTTAAAAAAGTACGATAAAGTGACAACAAATTAAGGCATTTTTTACAAAAACAAGTTTTTGTTTAGTGGGGAAAAACGTATCAAAATAGATTTTTTTTTTATTTTAACGATACCAAAATATTATGTTGCAAAGTTGTAAAGGGCTTTAAATTTTTGGATAATTAAAGCTAAAGAATGCATAAAATAAAAGAGAGCCTATGTTAAACCGACAACCAAAATTATTAAATAAAAACCCCATTTTACCAAAAACATTATTGTGTAAGGGGTAATTTCGCCCCTGGCCAACTAATAAAGGCTTATGATTTACGAGGAAGCCTAACAAGCATTTATAAAATTAAACAATATTTTAATATACCAAGTACTACTAAAGTTATTCAGGAAAACCGATTTCCAGTAGCGTCCTGTAAGGGCTCATATCTCTGTACAAAGTGGCTTTGAAAAAATATTCTATGAGAACTTTTCAAATTATTTTTATGTGTTCTATAGAATTCGACTGCGCACATATTCTTGGACACCCTGTATTTTTCTGCTTTTCTTTTGATGTAAACATTTGTCTAACTTCCAAACTGTTAACCTTTTTATTATATATAGTCCCTGGAAAACAAAACCATTGATCAGGTAAATCGGCCCGCCACAAGACAAAATTTATGAGTAATTTAGTTAGGTTTTAGTAAGTCCATGTAATTCTATTCTGTTCTATTTTTTTTTCTTGGTTTTGGTCCCTTCAGGTCCAATCCACCACTCTCCCCCTTCCGGACTATGCTTTCCTGGGCTTCGTCGGCAGAAAATCTGGATAATTGAGCTCGTAGTTCCCAGAAATTCCAAAAAGAAAACAAAAATAATTCTATAATCGATGCACTGCATAAATTGTCGGCTGTCAACCAAGAACTGCTACTGGTGTTACGTATAACCTTCACTTTCACTTCTGACAGTTCCCATGGTACGTCCATCTATTTCCCGCCATTTGAGAAATACCTCGTATTCACCACCAAACAGGATACCATCAGCTTATAGAAATCTTCGCTCACAGCGCTTAGATCCAGAAGAAAGATGCCGTCAATTTAGCGTAAATCTTTCCTTGATCCCCGAAGTTAAAAACGTTCGTACGGCACCTCTAACCGCCACCCCGGGAAGAACTTTATAATCCTCTATGCACGTCCGCACTGTCCGGAGGTCAAACAAAGAGTCTAGTCCATGTAATAAAAATTATAATATATTTAAGCTAAAATAAATAAACAGTAAACAAGTAAACATATTTGCTTTTAATATAAACAAGTAATACATGTACCATTAAAAATTACTATTGGGTTTCTTTAATTTTATATAGTATAATGGTATTAATCTCTGTTTTTGACAGTTAAGAGAAAAACTCCTAGTTTATATGCTATTAACAAGGACCCTTTCTACTAAAGCCTTTTGTCCACTTCACAGAAACTTATTAAATTGGTTGTACTGGGTCCATGGTGCATAACATAAAAATTAAGAGTCTTTCATGAAATAAAGTTAATTGTTATTTTTAAAGAGAAAAACATATATTAGCATTCTACGTAAAGTGAAAAAGCTTGGTGTTTTAAAATAACATTTTTGTAATATTTTACTGCAAATTCTTTTTTTTTTTTGTTTTTTTTGCGATGTAACGCAGTAAATTCTAGCACAAATCAATATACCAGATGGCAAACCTAGTCTAACAAAAATACAAAAAACTTATATCTTTCCATTGTGTTTCCCGTAGGACTGACCGATATGACCGCCAAAATGTGACCCTAAGGAAAAAAGTTTTTTTCTTCTGCTGTAGATACCGATAACTTGTTTTTGAAAGATTTACAGCTGGCAAAAATATTTTTCTATTTATATTTTTTAAATGATAACAACATTTTGGCCCAGGTCGCAACATAATAAATATTAAATGTTAAAACTGGTTTACAGGGTAACGTGCTAATTTTGGGCACTCTGAATCATATACGTAAAAAGGCACAGGCACGTCAATCTTTGATCTTAGGGAAAATATTTTTTTGCTACACACACCAAAACTAAGCTTTATATATTTTTTTTATTAAAATCATATTAAAATACCACAACCTTTTTTAATCAGATGAGATTAGAAAAATATACTGGGTGATGCATCGCCAGGCGGGACATAGGAAATCCCATGTAATTTTAATAGGGTCAATTATTGGCTCCCCTCATTATTTTAGAGAAAAATTCTATTGAAGTTTATTGAAGAGCATGCAAATCTACGTCCATGGTAAAAACTTTAGATTTTTCGGTTAACCCGTTTGCTAGTTAGATGCTAATATATTTTTAAAAATTGTTACATTATTATCGCCTCATATTTATGAACAACAATAAACATACCAGTTAGCGTAACATAACGTTGTCATTTTTAAAATTTAGTGCTTTATTATTGTCATTATTAGTTTAGTTTAACTTAACTTATTTCGTTCATATAAATACAACTTTAATCTTTTCACTGTACGATTTTTTGACTAATAATAAAGCACTAAATTTTAAAATGACAACGTTATGTCACGCTAACTGGTATTTTTATTGCTGTTCATAAATATGAGGCGATAATAATGTAACAATTTTTAAAAATATATTAACATCTAACTAGGAAACGGGTTAACCGAAAAATCTAAAGTTTTACCATGGACGTAGATTTGCATGCTCTTCAATAAACTTCAATAGAATTTTTCTCTAAAATAATTAGGGGAGCCAATAATTGACCCCATTAAAAATAACATGCGGACTTCCTATGTCCCGTCCGGCAAGGATGCATCACCAGGTATAAGAATTCAAGTAGAAGTAGTGGAGTTAAGTAAAGAGTTTTTGTTAAGCTGGTACGGGCTCCCCTGGTCAGTGGGGATGCTCGTACTAAGTTAAGGTGGTTTAGTTAAAAATGCTATAATAGTTTCTCATGGTCCGCCGGCTTACTGGGCAGAAGAAAGTAGTCCCCATATGGTATATTAGTCCAAGTGACGTAAAGTGATCCTGTGTATAGAAACATTCTCGTCACATATGGTGAACCTTTGGGGCACTTCAGTTATGGTACCTTGTGAAGCGATATGAAACGTCGCCCATAGTACGCTATTTTTCCGCCCCCAGTGCTAATAATATAAAGGAAGAAAATGCCATATATATGGTAATGGCACATACAAAAAATAACTATAGTAATGGTGTCCGTTCCCCGCAGAAGAAGTGTGTTAAATGACAAAGACAGGAAAGAAATGGTTTGAGGCTGTAAAAGCACTGAGTCCGCAGCTTTGGTATAAAGAAGAGCTTTAAATTTAAATACTTGAATGGTATAAGACGATTTGGCGGCCCTGGAAAAGCTGAGAGTATGAGTAAATTGGCACGAGGTAGTAGTTACCTAATATCAAAGAAGAAAATGAAAGTAAAAAGGCAAACAATGGTAAATAAAGATGAGGTACAGGGACGAATTGCCAGATAGAGAAAATTATACAAAATCTATTTCTATCTTTATTCAATAGTGATATTTTATTTAAACTGCGACGTTTTGTTTTTGTATAACCATAATTATTTTTTAAATACGGTCCTGATATTTTAGTATCAAAATTTAAAAGTGAATTTTAATACAAATTAAATGACGTATCATACACTCAGGTTTAATTCTAATACAGATCTGATTTTTAGAAATTTAATTAAAATAATTAAATCTACATTTTAAATTATTAAATAAATTTAATATACCAAACAGAACTAAACGAAGCTACGATTTTTTTATAATAATTAAGCACTTAATTTCAAAATTACGTTAACGTTATGTCACGCTAACTGGTATTTTTATTGTTATTCATAAATATGAGGCAATAATAATGTAAACAATTTTTAAAAATATATTAGCATCTAACGAGCAAACGAGTTAATCAAAAATCTAAAGTTTTTACCATGGACGTAGATTTGCATGCTCTTCAATAAACTTCAATAGAATTTTTCTCTAAAATAATTAGGAGCCAATTCCCATCCCATTAAAAATTACATGGGATTTCCTATGTCCCGCCCGGCGATGCATCACCCGGCATGTATTATATTATAAATTAATAAATTAAAGGGGCCTTGAAAAAAATCTGGAAAATGTTTTTTTTTTTGTCTTCTAACTGGAGTAGCTTCAGCACATATACATATATATTGACATAGACTATTATGGCACTGTGTACATTTTTATTAACCCGTGTTTTTTCCATAACAATAAGTTTTTTAAAAGGCTGTCTAAAAATAAACTTTGTTAAAAATATTTTACTGGAAAAAATGAAACAAATAAAACCAACATTTGAACAGCCGGCAACACTCGTCGAACATCCCTTGCAGCACTTTAAATTGTTTTAGTTTCAAAATCCTAAACTCATTAAAGTATATATACAAGTACAAAATGTAATAATCTCTTTGTTATTGGTTTCCAATTTAACTTTTATAGTTAAAATTTTATTAATAATAAAACCAGTAATGCTTTGAAAATATTAGCCTATGCTACCGCTAAAATATTAATTGCTTTCCAATTTGTCAGATAAAATAGCAAAAACCGGAAATATTTAAAATATTTAGAAAATAATAAGGACCTGACTTTAACAAATGATTATTTCAAATTTTGGTTAATTGACTTGTTAAATTTTTTGATGATTTAAACAGGATGTCTTTGAACAAATGCAAAACATTTTAGGTGATTCCTTGTTAAAAAATGTATCGTTTTTATTTGTGATCTTAAAAAATGCGCTAGAATAATATATTTTTACATAAATATTGCTATTATAAAAATACACATTTTTAATATTTTACACTTTTTTAAAATCATTGAAAGTGGTGGAAATAGACTACCTCTATTACTCTTCTTAAGCAAATTAAAAGAGAGATTTACGCAAGGACCACGAAAAACATAAATTAAAGTAGCCTGATAAACATTTTTTGTAATAAATTGAAAACCCAATGTTCAATTGTTTTTTGGTTGGTAGCATGTTAATCAGCGAAAAAAGTACCACAATTTTACCAACTATACCAACATCATATCTCCAATAATAAGGAAGTTAGCAATAGTGCCGACTTAAGAATGATTACCCTGTAGAGTGAGATACTAAAGTCCGTGTCGCCCTTCTAAGTTCTGAACCGGTATATTTTTATAAAATTTGAAATGATAAAATGGTTTTGCATTTTTCGACATATTTTATCAGGAACAACATTAAATTTCAATGTGTCAGCCGGGCGCCAATAAAAAATGGAAAGAATGTAAGTAATTTCATGTTAAATTATCTAATTACATATTTCTTACACCAGTTAAAGTAGACTATAGGCGTTTTTCCTTTTGACGCTTGAAGAATCTCTATTTTTAATTGTTAGTATTAGAGTTTTTGTGGCTTGTATAACTAAAAGATAATTAATTATAGGTTAAAAATCTATTCTGGACACTTTGTATAAAGTGGCATGTAGATTTTTTATTGGTTATATAATTATTTGGGTATTGGAAAGCAACACATCTTAAATTAAAAGTCTGCATGGCCAGTGGACAGAAACCGTTTTAGGTCAAGAAACACAGAGACCGCTCAAAAAATTTGGGGAGACTTTTAAGACCTTTATAACTTTTTAAGTTAAAATGCTATACACATAAGACATCAAAATTTTTAAAGCAACACACTTTCTCCTAATAAATTAATAAATGTAACATGCAAAAATAATTGAATTTTAAGATATGACTAACAATTTAAAAACACAACGAAAGACACTGTGATGATCAAGTGGCCTATGCTTCGTTTAGTGATGTAGTAGACATGGTAACAGAAACAAATTGTTTTTAATGTCAATTAGATGTCTACAAGATTAAGATGCAGCATCTTAGTGAAGTAGAAGTTGCTCATGCTATTTCTTTCATTGAGAATGGATTTCGTATTAGGCAAGATACAAGGATGTTTCATCGCAGTCCTTCTGTTATTCAGCGTCTGTGATATCGTTATAGAGAGACAGGTCAGTATAAAAGACGCATTTTGCAAGGTCGAAAAAGGGAAACCACTGCAATTAAAAATCGATTTTTAGTTCTTTCGTCTTTGCCTAATCGTATCCTAACAGCAAATGATCTCTAAACTGCTCTCAGGGCGACTCACCGAGTGGATGTTTTCGACCAGACGAGACGGTTAGAAATCGATTAAGAGAAGCTAACTTGAAACCCAGATGACCCGCGCGAAAACCCATTTTGACAAGGCATCACAAAATATGCAGTTTAACTTTTGCTCGTGAGCATATTAATTGGGCACTTTGACATTGGACCCAAGTGTTATTCACCGACGTACACGGTGTAATGGTCAAGTACGTGTTTACAGACGTCCTGGTGAATGGTATTCTGCTGCAGTACGAGAAGTTGAATGATTTGGTGGAGGCTCTATAATGGTGTGGGGTGGGATAAGTAAAGAAGGAAAAACCGACCTTGTGGTAATTCAAGGAACTCTAAAGGCTCAACGTTACATCGATAATGTGCTAGAAGAACATGTTGTACCTGCAGCTTATGGTGTGGGCCGAAATTTTATTCTAATGCATGAAAATGCGAAAGCACTTATCGCAGCAATTACTAACACATTTTTTACGAGTACGAAGTATTGACACAATGATTTTGCCTGCAATCAGTCCCGACTTGAACCCTATAAAACACGTTTGGGATTTGTTGGACAGACGTATTCGGAAGCGCCCAAATGCACCCCAAACTCTTTAACAGCTACAAGAAGCATTAATCGAAGAATGGGAAAATATACCCCAAAGAATCATACGAAGCATGCCAAGGAGGTGTCATGCTGTTATTCGTGCTAATGGAGGACACACACAATATTAAACCTTACACAAACTTAATACCGCAATGTCCTACACAAAAAATGTAGCTATCGTCACATTGTTTTTCGTTGTGTTTTTAAAATGTTAGTCATATCTTAAAAATAAATGATTTTTTGTATATTACATTTACCAGTTTGTTGGGAAAAAGTGTGTGGCTTTAGGAATTTGGATGTCTCATTTGTATAGCATTTTAACTTAAAAAGTTATAGAGGTATTAATAAGTGTTCCCCTAATTTTTTTGAGCAGTGTATTATAGGTCTGTATTTTAACAGATTGCGTGCCGGGGAATTAGAGAGTACCACAAGAGAGGAAAGAGAAAAGATAAGTAAAAGTGTTACAAAAAAAGCTTAAAGTTCTGATAAGGCCGGTACGACTTACCCCTAGTACGGGGTATGCCAGTACCAAATTAGTTCATCAAAACCTAAAATAGTTTTTCTAGTCCTACGGTCTTATGGTCGATGAAATTATTTCATATGGTAGGAGTCCCCAGTGACTAAAAATGCACCTGTATAAAAAAATATGTAAAATTATATTTTGCATTGATAACTTTATTTTCAGCACAAACTAAATAGATCGTCCCTGGGCCAGTAATGAAATGAACTTTATGATAAGAATTTTTTTAAAACCCCTTTAAAGGGGTTTCTTTTGACGAGTCTACCACTAATATTCATACTGCCATCCCGCGCCGCTTTAACCCACTCTGTCAGTGTCAAGTGTTTAGGGTGTCAGACTGGGCAAACGCGTTATTTTTTTTTCATTTGGCACAATGTTTTATAGGCAATTTTTAAACATTATGCCAAAAATTGTAAAGGTTACAGTTACGTAACCAGCCCAGTCCGATACCCGAAATATCTGTTTAAAAATTGCATGTTAAACATTGGGATGAACTTGTCCGACAAAAAAAACGCGTACCGCGTTCTCCCACTCCGACACCCGAAACATTTGACATTGGCAGGCTGGGTTAACGCGCGGCTTCCATATATGACGGTATGAATATTCGTGATAGACTCATCAAAAGGACCCCGCCAAAAAGGTTTTGTGTGTGTTTTTATCATGAAATCCAATTCATCACTGATCCAGGGACTAAAACATTTATTTGCAAAAATTACAAAAAATAAAAAATAAAACAAACTCTAAAGTTTTAGGTTGCACTTTGTAAATGCATTATGCATATTTAAATACAAAATAGTTAAAATATATATAATAATATATATATTCTAAAATTACGTTTCGTATTGTAGATAAATAACAAATATGGTTTTTATTAATTTATGAGATTATAAATTCAGTACGGAAATGAATATAATGTAAATATTATAAATACTGCAAATCATAAAATTAATTGCATTTATCTGTTGTTTTAATTTCCCAATTTGCCGTATGCATTTTATTGTTAAAGTATCATAACGTAAATCTAATGGCC
This sequence comes from Listronotus bonariensis, assembly GCA_014170235.1. Classification (NCBI taxonomy): domain Eukaryota; kingdom Metazoa; phylum Arthropoda; class Insecta; order Coleoptera; family Curculionidae; genus Listronotus; species Listronotus bonariensis. The sequence continues at coordinate 146,456 of JACEGR010001684.1, forward strand.
ACATTAAATATCGATATTTACGTTGAAAGCAATTATAAAGAAGCATGACCTCGATTGGTCGGTGAGTTTACATCGGCAATTAGTTTGTGGGAAATTTATTATACCAAAAATAAAATGTGGCTTTATAAAGAGTCAGGCAGCAGTCCAAAGCTTAAGCTTACTTAACGTGCATAAAATTTTTATAACTAATATTTAGATGTATATGCAGGGTTCTTGCATAATATTTTTCTTGTCGGAATTTTTATTGCATGCAATTCTTTTTACAGTTTAAAATTTCTTGCTGCAAGTGGTTTTGACAATAAAGTGTACAGAGTATTCCATTTTAAAGGAAAAATGGCATTTTTATTATTTTTCTGTAGTTTTTAAGCAATTCAGGATAGCCAATCAATGTATTTTAGCTCGGAGAATTTAAAATTAGTAACTAAAGAACAATTGCATAAAATACAACAGACTACTACAATTTAAGGATCAAAGTCAGAGTCTCAAATTTGTCAAATATATATTAAATTTAGGTGACATGTTTCGCCGTCTCCGGCATCATCAGACCTAAAATAATTTATAAAACCCGTTACACAGAGAAATAAATCACAATAAAATAACAAAACTCACCTAACTATTTAAAAACAACAGTTACAATGACATAACAATAAAATAAATAATCAATACAATCAGCTAAAATCGAAGAAGAAGAATGAGGTTGAGTAGTTAATACAAAATGTATAGGGTACGGTTGTATTAACTACTTAACCTCATTCTTCTTCTTCGATTTTAGCTGATTGTATTGATTATTTATTTTATTGTTATGTCATTGTAACTGTTGTTTTTAAATAGTTAGGTGAGTTTTGTTATTTTATTGTGATTTATTTCTCTGTGTAACGGGTTTTATAAATTATTTTAGGTCTGATGATGCCGGAGACGGCGAAACATGTCACCTAAATTTTAATATATATTTGACAAATTTGAGACTCTGACTTTGATCCTTAAATTGTAGTTAAATCTATGTTGAGTCTCTTTGAGAAAATGGACAGATTCTTAAGTATACAACAGACTTACGTGTTTTTAAATAAGGGACCCTATTTATTATACCATTTTCAAATTCTATAGTCAATTTTTGGTGTTTTTTATTAAGGTTACTATAAGTATATCTTTTACTGTTTTTAAGTTATTGACGCTTTAAAAGTCACATTTTCCGCCTATATTATTTTATTAAATATATTAATATTAAATAAAGGTAATGCAGGTGATTACATGATACTTCAAGGTTATTAAAAAAATTATCCATTAGTATATTATATATTTTATATTAGTTTTCCATAATTGGTTATTCTTAAGATAAAAAACTGCAGATAGTAATGCTATATTACCAGTGTCAAGAAAATGCTACAGAAGCAAAAAGTAGATTATGATAAACTAAAATTTAATTTATTAATATATTACCTGTATTTTATCTTATTATAATAACTCCAAAAAATGTTTTAATAAAAAGGGTGTTCCATTAAAAAAACGCGGCGTTAGTCTTTTGTTCTTCATGCTACTTTTTTGTTACGATTTTTAAACTCTCCGAGCTTAAATACATCGATTATATACATAACATTTTTTAAAAATATTGAGAAAGTCAGAAAATATACCGTTTTTCCTCTTAAATAGAATACCCTGTACCATTTTACCTAAATTGAAAAACAACCTATTTAATAATTTTCTAAAATTTTTAGAAAAAATAAATATAAAAATACATTTTTTTTTTGCTATTTCAAATATTCTTTAACCGACACTGACGCTCTTCGAGGTTAAGTTTTTGTGTGCTGACTTTTTTTTGGATGTTGAATTATATACCACTTAATTAATTACCAAAACTGCAGGCTTGTTGCAAGAAAAATACCGCGTGTTATGTTCTTCTTGCATAAAAGAAAATTGCAAAAAATAAAGAAGTGTGCGTCCACAGATTAAATAATTGCAGCAAGAAAACTTTTAAACTGTAAAAATAGCTTTACAGAAGCGTAACGGTATAAGGTTGTGTTTTTAAAAAGATTACCCCATATTTTATATTTTTGTAAAATATCCCCTTTTATTTAAACATTTTTTTGTTATAACTTATAGATATAGGTTAATTCTTAAAATTTAAGAGATATTGTAGTTTCTTTTGAAAAAATAGCGAATAGGGGACAATTTGCATTACGCTATTATTTTTGTAATTTCAAATATTTTTAAAGTTACTTGGACAGACAATAGGGAGAGTCTGGACACATTTTGATCAATACTATTTTTCGTCTACATTATAAAGTATTTAAAATGCTTTTTTGTGTATAAGTATCGCTAAGTAATATATCTTAACATTCAATAAGTGTCAAATATTTTTCATGAAATATAATTGGTTTTTGAACAAAAAAATTACTACATGTCAAGTGACCAGATCCACCACATATACGGGAAGGATCTGGACATATAAACATCAAATTTTTAACACAACATTAAGTTTTTTTATTATATTTTTATTGTATATTTGGGACATTTTTACGAAAAAAACGAAAAAGTTCGCTTAAAAATGGGAGGGTCTGGACGACTGTCAATACCCTCCCCCGTGGTAAAATTTGACAAAATGGCGATTTTATAAGTACGTTAAATACTGTTAAGGATAAAACCCTAAATTACTATTTTTAAAATTCTAAATGTACACACACATGACAAAAATAATAGGGTATTATAAAAAAAAATTCGAAAAAATTTCAACCTATTCTCTGGCAAAATATTATTTCGAAATTACAAAAAACGTATTTTTTATTTACCTCGACTATAACGTACCTTCGCTGTTAAATTAACTATGAATACTAAAGGCACTTTCTTACCGACTACCGGACAACGCGCCAACAACATTTGAATACATTTGGCGGTAAATTTGAATATGCCATATGCTCCTAGTTTCCAAACCCTCCCCTTTCTCCCCTAGGTTAATAGTCTATATTTTATATTTTATAATCTATCCTTTTATTAAAAGAGGTAAAGTTTGTACCTTTGCTTGTTTTTAGCAGCTAATCTTCGGAAATACTGAACCCCTCATAAAAATTATTTTAGAATCAGAAAGTCACACTATTCAGGAGTGTAATGAATATGTTGTATAGTAATTAAACAAAAGGTTCAGATATTTATCCTAATATTATAAATAAGGAGGTAAAGTTTATAACTTTGGTTGTTTGTCTGTAAGGGCTAATTTTCGAGAATAGTGGACCGATTATGAAAATTCTTTCACAGAATCAGACAGCTAAACTATTTAGAAATGCTATAGGCTATACTTTAATATAAATAAACAAAAAGTTCAGAAAAAAATATAATTTATGACCAACGAAGTGCGTACGGGTGGGCTAGTAAGGAATATAGGTAAATTCTCCAAATTTAAGGGATATTTTATTTTTTTTTGGAAAAATTGCAAATTCTGAATATTTTTAATTACGCTGCATATTTTTAAAGTTACCTGGTCAGACAATAAGGAAATAGCTTATATTTATATATTTGATTATCTGTACCTACTAATATATATTATAAAGAGATAAAATTTGTATACTTTATTTGTTTGTTTGTTTGTAGCTGCTAATCTTTGGAAATACTGGTCCGATAATAAAACAATTTTTACAATCAGAAAGTCACACTATTTAGGAGTGCTATAAGCTTTATTTTATAATGATTAAACAAAAAGTTTGGATATTAACGCCCAACGAAGTGGGGACAAGTCGGCTATAGGCTATATCTTATAATGATTAAATAAAAAAATAAAAAAAAATATATATATATATATTATATATATATATATAAATATATATATATATATATATATATATATATATATATATATATATATATATATATATATATTGTAGATTTCTTGGGGTATGTAGTCCTTTTAATAAAACTATATATAAAATTTTTGCATAAATGCAATTTCTATTGACGTTTCGGCTGGTATCCCAAGCCTTTATCAAAATAAAATGGTTAAAACACTTAAAACATAGTACAACACAATAATTATTACATGTCAATTTACATCAAAACAATATCAAAACAAATCGCACAGTAAAATGTAAAAACGATCGATATCGATAAAAGGATGGTGTTTGTTGTTCGTTTTTACATTTTACTGTGCGATTTGTTTTGATATTGTTTTGATGTAAATTGACATGTAATAATTATTGTGTTGTACTATGTTTTAAGTGTTTTAACCATTTTATTTTGATAAAGGCTTGGGATACCAGCCGAAACGTCAATAGAAATTGCATTTATGCAAAAATTTTATATATAGTTTTATTAAAAGGACTACATACCCCAAGATATCTACAAAAAAATATACGATTTATAGTCCAAGAAAAAATATTATCTTAAAAGTATATATATATATATATATATATATATATATATATATATATATATATATATATAAATAAGAAAATATAGGTACCTCAACGGGTCGGATTTCTTATACGAGCCTTAGTGGTTCAATAGTAGAATGTTCGCCTGCCACTTGGGGGCCCAGGTTCGATTCTCGCTCGAAGCAATTTTTAGGTTTTATTTTTTTCTAAACAAAAAAGATAAGAAATAAACAACGAATATACTAATAATAGAAATAAAGAGGTAACTTTGATTCTTTGTTTGTAAGGGCAAATCTTCGGAAATATTGAACCAATTACGATTTTTTTTTACAGTTAGAAAGTTACACTATTTAGGAATGCTATAGGCTATATTTTATAACTATTAAACAAAAAGTTAGACCTTCTAAAACCTAATGGGACATTCCACGTCAAGGGGGTCACTCTCATGGCCAGAATTTGTTTTGACCGATTGAGACGTATGAGGTCTTTAAATGATCGGCTTGGAACAGACTTTCGAAAGCCGTGTAGTACATTTGAAAAATTCAACATGGCGGTTTAAATCTGGAGCAAACATGATCAAACTACAAAAAATGTTGTACAGATTATTATTTGCAAAAACCCGAGTCATTCTTGCACGCAAAGTCTAGCTAAGAGATGCCTCTTAAAAGCTGATAGTGTTAGATGAAAAAATCCAAAATGACGGACCAGATTTTTTACCGATTAGCTGGTTTTTGCTGTAATATAATATTAAAAATTGCTGTAATTAAATAACCAGAATAAATGCTTGTCCAGCATTCCCATAAAGTAATACATAATGTTTGCATTCGGCTGTAACATCTGCAAAAATTCCAAATTTTTAATTATATTCTAGAATAATATGTGGACTATTACAAGTTTAACAACAATGCTAAAAACAAGGGCTTTGGATTAAATTTTTTTGACATTTAGCGGTTGTGAATATTCGAGGTTAGGTAAAAAAAATAAAACTTTTGCATCGACATCAGCTAAACTTACAATTACAATTTGTTATCTTTAAATAATAAATTTAATTAGCTAAGGAAATTAACATATTTGTGTAATAGGTGGAATATTGCAAGTTTAACAACAATGCTAAAAAAAGGCTTTAGATTAGTTTTTTTGACATATAACGGTTTTTGGATATTCCAGGTTAGGTAAAAAATAAAACGTTAGCAAAGGAATCGACGTCAGCTTATCTTAAAATTAGCATTTATTATCTTTAAATAATAAATTGAATTAGCTAAGTTAAACAACATATTTGTGTTACACAGTCATAAAATGTTGAAAAACAAATTAGAACTTTGTTAAAAAACGATTAAAGAAAACACTTAACAATACAAATGAAAATATGTTGGTTGAAAGTAAAACCCAATTCAAACTTTTAAAAGCAAGGCAAACAAAGGGTGAAAAATCCACATTTATTATTTGTTATATTACTTTCTACCATTCTTTATTTTTAATTAGTATATGTTTTATGTTTTTGATGGAATTACTTTTACACTTGTTGATTAGATAATTAACAACCTGTTTAATTACGAGTAAGGTATAAGTAGTAAAATAATATTTTTAAACTTTAGAAAGATACTTTAGTCCATCGTTTAGGAAATAAAATAAAAGGTGACATAAACAAGTGTTGTGTCTAGGAATGGCAACGATATATTGATTATTTTGAAATATTGATATATTAGAAATCAAATCAATATTCTTCATCGATATTTAACTTCTCGATATATCGATATGTCAATATCGAATATTTTCGATATTTGTGGTAAATAAGACAAAATTAACAAGCGTGTTTTTTTAATTTTTAAAACTAAAAAATGATGTACAGTACAGTAAAATTAAAAAAATAACCTAAATTGTTAAGCTAATTTTTACTATTATGCTATATTTATTTACCCACTACCTATTAAGACAAAAAATATAAAACCAAAAAATTATAAGAAAATATGTCGATATTTTTGCTTTCTTTAATATCGATATATAACTCTTCAATATATCTAATAATCGATATTAGCCAAAACGATATTTATCGATATTTTTTTTAATTGTGACATTCTCAGTTGTGACATGATTTTAACAATTTGTTTTTAATATAATTTAATTTTTTTCCCTTGTAAGAGTTTTTTAGGTAATACAGAGGTAAAAAATAATATACAGGGTGACTCGATTGTCTAAAAAGTCCAATATTTCCGTCGTTATGATGATAAGGCAAAAAGTTTCATATTTGAGTTAAAGGGTTTTTAAACGTGCATGTTCCAATAATATTTTGATCTATACAGAGTATCTTAAAAGAAGGTATGGCTTTAAAGCTGTTTTGTTTTAACTTGCAGTTATAATTTTTGTTAACATAATCGGATTAAGCATAAAATTTTGCATATAGTACGCTGTTTTACTAGGGCACTTGTTAACATAATCGGATTAAGCATAAAATTTTGCATATAGTACGCTGTTTTACTAGGGCACTTGATTCGATGTTGCCACCCTATTTATAATTTCAGTCAAACTTTCGTAAAAATAGCATACCCGAAAATTAGCTAAAATTGAAAACAAATACCCTATTACTAATACTTGCCTAGATGATTTAAAACACTTGGAAAAAGCAAAAAGGTTCTTTTGATAAAAGGTAACTTTGGTATTTTCAATGGAACACACTGTTTGGATATATTCTGAAAATTTTATATTTTCCCCTTAAAAAAATATAACATAAGCCATATGGGTATATTTATAGATAACGAATTTATTGACCCGCAAAAATTACATTTTTGTGACGTTCGATGTAACAAATTTTTATTGTTAAATAATAATGTATAATATTTTTAATTTCTCATTTAGTTAATTTTTAGAGGTCAATAAATGTATTTATTTCTGGTAATAACCATGACTTTAATAAAAATTATTAAAGGAAAAAATAAAATTTAAACAATATTGACTAAAACCTTAAATATCTAAAAACCCTAAATTTTTGGTATAGAAATACCAACTTACTGAACAAACTTAAACTATTTTTATTTCTAACATCTAAAATTGCCCAATATACAGGGTGTTCAATTAAAACAAATGGATTAGGCATTTTAAATATTAAGCCATAACTCTTTTAAATATAATTATAACATAACATTAAAATATTTTAAGGACATGCACGTTTAAAAACCCTACAACGTTTTATATAAAATGTTTTTTTATATTTCGATAAACAACCTAAATATTGGACTTTTTCGGACAGTTCGTCGGCAATAACACGAAGTGACGTATCTCAAAAAATTGGAAAATCGACTAGTAGCCGATCATTATAGCTAAAATAAAAGTTGCTCCTTAATACTACAAATTTGCACATGTTAGATTTTAATAGCTTAAAAGATATTAAAATATAATAACTCAATTATTTTATCTTGCTGTTAAAGAAATACCTAAAAGGCACTTTTGTAAAATTTAAAAAAATTAGATACGCCACTTGTGATATTGATGACGAATTAGGCCACCCTGTGACCTCTGGACTAAAGTTTTTTTATCCCTTGACGAATTGTATCCTTAATGCGCATACACACGGTCAGTCAGATCTTCGATCCTACCTGAACTGAAAGGGAGTCCGCGAGTAAGTGCGAACCTGTCTATGCTAAACTGTTCCAATGCAAATTAATAGTACCGGACTTGCTACCTTTTAGGATCTAAGACAAGTCTCATGGTTTTTATTATAATATTTTTAAATTTTATTTATGCAGCATGACGGTTTTAGTTTCAATAATATGTTTTTTAGTTTGGACAAAAACAGGCGTGTTTTACAATGTTCTGCAATTTTCTTGGATGTATGACATAAAACCCGCTGTGAAACAAAGAAAATGTTGTATAGTACTGTAGGACATATAACATTTTATTTTTCCATTTCTTTAACCAACTCTGAAACTTTTCTACATAACATGTTTTCGTATACAGACTGTCCCCGGATGGGGTTTACAAACGGACAAATGGATAAAGTATTTCGTTCTTCGAAAATAAGTAAAATAAGTCATTCTTTTCAAAAATTTTTGCTTGAAAAAAAAATATTTATTTAAAAAGAAGATTATTTCGTATATAGCGTACGCATAAACTTGAAAAACATTATTTTTCTCCAAAAGTAAACTACCTTTATTGTTAACTATTAATCAAAATGTAATTTAAAAAATGTATTAGGAATAGCATTTTTATTACTATTAATGTTACAGGGAAAGCAAAAAGCTTTATAAAACCAATTTTAAAATTCTTCTTTTTCTTTCAGTGCCATATCAGGTCCCTCTTACGTTGGCAATTACAATGGCAAGCTCCTCACGATCCTCAGCTAACCTAAACAATTGTTTGGCTCTGCGAATTCAAATCCAATCGCAGATGTTCTTTAGCGATTAAATTTGTTTCCTGCGAAGTCCTCTACGACCCTCAGTTTCATCCATTTTTTATTTTGTAGTTGTCAAAAATTAAATATTTTTTCTTTTTATAATAAAATAACCTTTAAAACTCCCATAATTTGCTTTTTAAACACCTGCTTTTTCCAAATACCTACTCAAAAAATTTTGCAGTTGTGAAACGAATGTGATTAAGGCATTTTGCCAAAAAAAATAAGTTTTATTTTTAATACAAACTTCTTATTTTATTAATGACATTTTGTTAAAAATAATAAAATAAAATAAAATAAAGGTAGTTTACTTTTGATAAAAAAAGGGTTTTTAAGTTTTTGTGGACCCTGTATATAAAATTAACATTTTCTGTTTGTAAATTCTATTTTTTTTTAACAAGCAAAATTTTTTTATGTAAAACAAGTATTTTTCTTGAAAAATAAAATTTTTGGTTCATTTGTCCTCTTGTAAACCCCATCCGTAGACAGTCTGTATAGTCTTATACAGGGTGTAATTTAATTGATGGTTAAAAATACAGGTTATAATTCTTAAGCTTATTTCAAGAAGAAAAGTTCATTTAAACATTATGTCCTAAACTTCTCAACTTTTGAGATACAGAGTGTAAAAATTTTAAAAAGTTCCATTTTCTTAAGTATTCGAACTCTTCTTTACTCAATTTTATTTTAATTTGGCAACATTAATATTGACATTAAGGGAAGTAATTTATCACTATTTTAATTACATTTAAAAACTCCAGTGGCGTCTCGAGAGGCAACTGAAGGAATATTTCCAACAAAGAAAGGGTACGCCACTGACTGTGTAAATGTGTGTAAAATTTTTCGGTGCTCTTTAGATAAACAGAAAATGAAATACTTCTTTTAGTAAGTAGGTAATATCAAGTAACAAAACACCGAAAACCTACGAAAAGAGAGTATAGGTGATCATGGGTCATGGCTAGTTCTGGTTAATTAAATCTTTTTTTTTTAATTTCTTAATTAAACCCTCATTGCATATTCACTACAAAATATCGTCATTCTTTTCCTCTAACCTAAACAAAACTACCTGTACCTAAATATTTGTCGAAAATACCTTTTCTCTGGATAGGTAAAGTAGGTTATTATGCGTCGAGATTATCGATCAATGTTTTTGACATACCAAAGAATATACTTTTACCGGTGTAATC